>CM040978.1:27387072-27462026 GCA_022985145.1 Pangasius djambal
TGGCATCCTATGACAGTTCCACGCTGGAATTCACTGAGCTCCTGAGAGCGGCCCATTCTTTCACAAATGTTTGTAAAAACAGTCTGCATGCCTAAGTGCTTGATTTTATACACCTGTGGCCAGGCCAAGTGATTAGGACACCTGATTCTGATCATTTGGATGGGTGACCGAATACTTTTGGTAATATAGTGTATTACATACAGATGCGAACAGGAGGCTCGCTATTTATTTATTTATTTATTTATCTATAGAAAGCTTGCCTGAAAGGTTCACAGGGAATCTGGTCGAGAATAGACACGTGCACCGGGACTGGGATCCCGTGGAACGAGACAAAAAAAAAAGCATTGTCCGAGTGGTCAGATATGAGACTCGCAAGACAAGGCACATAGTAACATCATTAGTAACCACATGATCAGGATCGTGGTGGTCTAAATTACGCTGTTTTTGTGAAATAGAACCACCTAAAAATCGTACGCAGGTACAGACAGCAAATACTGTCCTGAGCACATCTCTAGTTGAGTCCAGTTGTGAACTGGAGTGATGTAGATAAATCAGTGAGAATATCAGTGATCTCTTTTCCCCCCAGTGTTTCCAGTTGTATGGTTCATATAGATATTTGGAGTGCTAAACAGATACAGATACAGATACTGATACTGATAGTAGCAATGAGTTACAGTAAGTAACATGCCAGTGATAGATGGAGAGTGTCAAATTTTTATTGGTGGAATTTTCTTTATTATGCATCCCAGATCTTCGGGCCATAAAATCAAAAGACTGCTTCACTACATTTTCTTTTTTAACCTTCATACCGGCTACCTGTCGTTTTTTTTTATAGTGAAAGCATTTTCTGACAAGGTCACAGGAATCACGTGATTGACCCATAAATGCATGTTACAGCAGAACAGTTTTGCTAAAGAAGGAAAAACTGTAGGAGCATCAGAATCAAGAATATGATATATGGTGCAGTAAACATCTCCTCCTCTACTCACCAGATCCAGAGAAAACAGAAAGAGCTAGCAAATGTGGAAAACAAAGTGAGCCAGCACAAGGAGAGGATCAGTGCCATGACTGAACATCTGAAAAACGTCCAGCAAGAGCTCACTCACACTCAGGTGAAAAAGACATTAAACCCATGCCAACCCAGTGTTGCGTTTGACCCGAACATTTTATTTTCTACAAAGCGACTTGTTCTGCTGTAGGTTTGTGATTAATTGATATGCGATGTGTCTCCGTGAAGGCTCTGTGCAGGGCTGTAGAGAAGCAGACCGATTCAGAGCAGCACTTCAAGGCCTTGGCTGAGCGAGAGACGGGACGGCTGCGTCAGGAGATTTCCCAGCTGCAGAACGAGCTCATATCACTGCGAGAGAAGAAGAACTCGCAGGAGGTTATAGATTTTCCGTTCTCCTAACACTGCGCGTGTCTACGCTGTAGCGAAAGGGATTTAATTAACTCGCCATCTGAACCGTAGTTGGACTTAAATTGTGAGATTTTGTAAGTTAGAGATCGGAATCGTCTTCCTACGTGGAGGACACAAGGCCGCTGTCTCATAATTCCCCAATGGCGAAACTTGTCTCCTGCTTTAAATCTGAAATGTTCTCCCCGATGCTCAGAACTACATCTTCAAAGCCACACAGAAGATGGAGGAGCTCAAGGATCAGCTGAACTGGGACCAGCAGACTCTGGACGCCTGGCTGGACGAATCGGCCCGCAAAGACGAGGACACCATGGCCATCGTCAAGTACGCGCAGCAAGACGAGAGCAGGATTCGAGTGAGTGTGTTAACATCTCTTTAATCTTAGCACTATAACACTATAGGGGTGATGTGTACATGGTACGTGCTAGCGTAGTATCTGATCCTGAGCTGAGCTGGTGCTGTCTAAGATATGAGGGGTATCATTTTAAACCTCATGCATTCTTTCAGCTGCCATGATAAAGCGTCTGTGGCTGACGGACACAGAATGTCTCTCGATGATAATCTGACCCAAAACCACTGAACCACAGAGTTACTGAGAATATGTTAACGGCAAACAGTGAAGTCACGGTTTCCTTTCTTCTGTTTCTCTGTCATGTCGTGTACCATTGCTTTTTACGGCGTTGTTCTGAAATCACATAAAGCACGTTTCATTTCTATCATTTAATTTAAGTATCTGTGTAAATGAAGCTACCGATCCTAATGTGCAATAGGTCTAAAATAGAGTCACAAATGAAAATTCAAATATATAAATGCATTGCAGTTTTTATATCAATTTTGACTCCAGTTTGCTTCCATTCAGTCTGAACAGACGGTAGGTATTTTGTGTCACAGATGTTTGGGTCATTTCGTACATAGCTGAGCATTTTAGGCCAAAAATGGACCTTCCTGCCTGAAAAAAAAAAGTTTAGTGAACTGAAAAGTTGCTTTGACATTCTATGTTTATGAAAAAAAAAAAAAGCGATATTTTTTTTTTTAATGGGACAAAATATACTTGGACGCTCATCAGTTTACCTGGACAGGACGCCCAAGTGTCGTTCATCTGTCTTTATTAAACACATGAAGTTTTTAATATTGTTTTCAATGTGCCATACAGGAGCTGACTCTGAGCACGGAGAAGCTGACTCTGGAGGCGAACCAGAAGAGAAAAGCTTTGGACAACGAGGTTACTGAGACCATCATGGCGCAGGTCTGTTAAACACTGTGATCGTGTGTCATTGTTTTTCCCTTCAACACTCCAGCATCTTTCTCTTCAAGTCATACAGAGACAAAATCTCCTTCAGCTTGAAGTCCATCGCGCTCACGTTCACGTTGCATTAGTGTGCGTTCTGTGTGTGTCTGTGTGTGTCGAGCACAGGTGGCTCTGGAGAAGACGGTCGAGATGGTGCAGCAGGCCCACGCGGAGAGACAGGAGCTGATCAGCCAGTGGGAGAACTCCATCGAGCAGATGAAGAAGAAAGACCAGGATCTGCAGCAGTGTGCTCTGGTATTCAGCTACACTAAACACACTGAGGAGTAAAAAATGTGTGGGAAGTAAACTCGTTTACACGAGCAAATTATTTTTATCTTTATCTTTATTTTCAGCTGCTGGCAGAGACGAACCAGGTGATCCGCGAACGCAAAGCGCTCATAAAAGAGAAGCAGAACTTCCTGGCTAACGAGGCGGAGAACAACAAGGAGTGCGAGAAGAAGATCGCCGCGGCCGAACGCCAGGCCAACAGGCTACGGCAACAGTTTCAGGAAGAGGAGAGCAACCGCACACGACTGCAAGATGAGGCACGTTCCTATAGCTGCACTGACTACATCATCTACCCGGTTATAGTGAGGAGGCTCTAATATTAATGCGTTGCTGCTTCACAGCTGGTGAGCCTAAAAGGCAGGTTGGATCGCACCGCTACAGACCTGGAGGCTAAGAGATCCCACTTAGCGAGCATCAAGAAGGACATCAACGATAAAACGGCAAAGTAGTTCTGTCTCATTGTTACAAAAAGCTTTAGTGACCCGATGAAACGGACAGAGGACACTGAAGGGAGAATGTTTACGCCAGCCATATTGGTTTTGAAATGAACTGAAATCAAATAGGTAGCTGGTGTAAATTAATTTCAGTTTTGTTTGCCCATGAACATCGAATTGCTTTTTAGTTTATTGGGGGGGAAAAAAGGACGAGACGAGACGAGAGCGCTGATGCAAAAAGTGTTGCACATCGTGCAGTTTGCATTCATGCAAAAATGTCCTGAGAGCTACAATAACTTAAATAATACTGAGGGAAAAAAAATAAAGTTACAACATTAAAAACAATAAAAAAAAAAAACTAAAAGAAAATTTAAAATAAAGACACTTTGCGCAGTGGTGGTCTCCATTTAAGGCACCCAGGCATATATAGAAATATTACATACAACCTAAAAATAATAAAAATAAAAAAATTACAAGTTAAAATATCTAAAAATGGGGATGTTCAAAGTATATAGAGGTCACATTGAAATATAGCTAGTACAATTAAAGTGAGATTTTACATTTCAACTGCGGGTTTAATTTCTCTGTTAATAGTGAAAGTAAACACAGCGAAAAGTTGATATTGTCTTTAGCCTCTACAGCTCACTCTGTATTTCTTGCAGATTAGAGGATACGCAGCAGTATAACATCGCTCTAGAAGAGAAGTTGCAGGCCGTGACTGAGGAGGCGCTTAGCGTGGAGGAGAGAGCCGCTCAGATGGAGCAGCTGCACCGTGATCAGGAGAAACATCTCAAAGTGAGCACTCCAGTCAAAGCTGCTGTTATAGAAAATTAATCAACTCCAATCATATTCGAGCATTCAACAGCGCGGTGGTATAAGTTGAGCGATCATGTGTTTTCCTCACCTTGGTTAATAGCAGTGTGTTTGTTTGTATACAGGAAATTGACACCCAACTCCAGCGGGAACAAAAGCTCCTCTTCCAGAAAAAGCAGGAGCTGCAGACCCTGCGAGCCCAGGAGAAGAATGTCGTAGCAGATATCTCAGGCAGTCGTGTAGCTCTGTCCAGCCTGGACAACCGCCTCAGTAAACTGGACCAAAACGCTCTCAAGCAGCAGGAGTACATCAATAGCCAGGCAAGGCATCCAGACCATAACAAATATTCATACTTAACGTATCATTAGTGCCACGATGCAGTGTCTTGAATTTAAAATTTAAAAAGGAATCCTGCACTGGATCTCCTCATGATCGCAGATGTTGTACTCAAACGCCTCTAACTGCTCTTCTTTCTTCACTAGGATTTCCAGATCCAGCTTCTGGAGGGGAGGATGGCTCGTCTGAGCGGTAACGTGAACAAGGAGGAGAAACAGGCGCTGGAGAAGCAGGTCTCTGAGCTGAGCGAGGTGCTGGAGGAAAAGAAGAAGGCAGCTGCTATGCTTGCAGCACAGCTCAAGAAGCTTCAGGTGAAGATAAACTGGTAAAAAGCAGTAGCAGGGGAAAATCGTATTTTCCAAGCATGGAGCTATGTGAGATATGTATTGACCTTAACACCTGTTAAGAGAAAAAGCTGTTTTTACCGTATAATTGACATATAATTTTCCCTGGCCAATGTAATTCATTGACTAATAAGGAAAGTCTAGACAGACTGAATTACAGAAATGTATAGATTTATAGAGAGGCATGCTTCATATGCCCGCGTATTCTCAGAATGATATCCGCTGTGTGAGGAAAGAGAATGAGAAGACGGGAGCAGAAGAGAGAAACCTGACCACAAAGATTGAGGAACTGAACCTCGTTGATGACACCTTGGACAAAGACCTGAAGAAACTTCGTCTCAAGAAACAGGTCCTCAATCACAACCACATTCAATCAGTCTAAAATTAAAACAGTGTTTTGTCTTCAGTGGCCAGTATCACAATTGCCTGGGAACCCAGGGAACCTAAATCTGTGATTGTTTCTAAACAGGATCATACACAGTCTGGGTTATTCGCTCGCCATTAATCCATTTTAATGTGGAGTACGTGTAGGTCATCTTGGGTAAAATGAATTTAATATTCATTACTTAGCCTGGGCCACTTCCCTGGGACATTCAAGCTGGCTGTTACTTAAGAAACCGCATTTAAATGCTGTTCTCAAACAAACCTTTTCTATCTAAGCATTGGGATAAAGTTTTTGCTGAACAGTTATGTTGTTTTTTTTTTAAAGTATGAAAAACAAACATGATTAATTCTCATCTGGTCAACAGAACCAGCGCTGGTTAAAGTAGTAAATGACCAACTGCATTTGTTTCTGTTTTGATACTGTTTACTGTAGATGGTCACGTCTAGTTTAGACAGACAAGTTATTGTCTGTCTATTGTCTATAGATCTTGCTTGATAGTCTGGTAGCATCAGTAGAGATTATTTAAAAAAGAAAAAAAAAATGCAATTATACAAGAACAAGAACTACATCACGTCGGGGTTGCTTGACACTCTCCCTCCATTAGGACAGCATAGTGGAGAACAATATCCTGCAGCTGGAGGTGAAGCGCCTCAGGACCCTGCTGTATGACAAGGCGGATGGCGTCCTGTCTCTGGAGAAGAGGAAGCTACAGCTGCAGACAGCTATGAAGGAGCGGCAGGAGGAGATCCGTGTGCATCGGGAAATGCACAGCAAGCAGCTCAAGATCACTGAGCAGGAGATGCAAGGGCTCAGGTGGGACATGAGTAGGAAGAGAACTTTGGCTTCTTTATTTTTGCTTTGGAGCTACAAGGCTATAACTGCACGTTTTTCAGTACTTTCACACACATATGTGTGGTTCAGGACACAGTATGAGTTAGTGTAAATGTACATTAAAATGAATCAAACACCAATGAAGACGGTTTGAATGTCCCACCTCCTATGACCCATGTGGTCGTTCACTGCTTTACGTCTCTCTGCAGGGCCCAGCTGCATGAACGACTGTCCAAAGTTGACAAGATGAAGAAAAAATACGAGATCATCACCATTTCCATGGCTGCACCAGAGGGCGAGGAAGACAAATCGCAGGCCTATTACATTATCAAGGTAGCTTTTTATTTTATTTTTAAGATTTCATTTCTAGATCCTAACAGATTTCTGCATCCTGTAAATTGACTCTTGCTGTTGGAGTCGAAGTTCTCCGCAGCTCTGACAAAAGTGATGGCTGTAAACCACAGGTTCATATCATTGTGTTTGGCGACACTCCACATAAACAGATTAAAACGTGTAATTGTTGAAATGCCCTGCGATGACTTGGCGCCCCATCTCTCTTGGGAACATGATACGCTGCAGTTTATCAACGTCTTTGACTGCCTTTAATAGGCGTCAGTTTTAGTTAATGTTTCTGTTTGTAAAGAATCTTAGGCCTCTTTTATGGGAAATGGCAGATGAATAAAATTTAATTCCTCATCCTGTATTTTATTGGTGTTTCTGTCTTCAAGGCAGCTCAAGAGAAGGAGGAGCTTCAGCGCAAGGGTGACGATTTGGACGCCAAGATCCGCAAGGCAGAGAAAGAGAACAAGGCATTGGAAAACACCATGCACCTGCTCAATAATCATAACAGCACCTATCGCAAATCCTTCAACAAGGTCACAGAGTCCAGTATGTGCATACCTTCCTGAATACAGTTATCACAGGAATTAATCACTCACTACACCAGCTCCAGGAAGTGTTTTAATGTCAAATTTCACCTTCAGTACAGTTGCTTTTCCTTAACAAATCTGCCCGGGGTCTGAGTATATGATTATGTACACCCTATTAACAGTTGCGTTTTCACTTTGTAGATCCTGAGTATCAAGAGAAATTGAAGTTAGAGGAACAGAAAAGAGCGGCAGACGAGAAGGTCAAGTTCAAGAGACGCCAAATCAGAGAGCTGCAGGAAAACACTGAGGTCCGTTTGAGGATGCTATAGGACTATAATCTCTCCTATCCTATACACAAGCATGTTTGAACTTTTTGAAATGTCAGGAATGACAATGAAAATAAAAGTAAGTTATTCAGAACAAGACAACCACATGTTTGTTAGATAGTTAATATTTAGAAGGTTATCTTTGGTTTGTTCCTTTCACGGTCTGATTGCTAGATATTTGGATTTAGTTTCAGTAAATCATTGCTGTGTCCAAAGACCCAGAATGACACAAATGACCACATTTACCAGAATATAAGCTACACTCCAAAATTCCAATATCCAGTTTTCATTGCCGTATAAGTCAGAAGTCACTTTACTGAACCAGATATATTTATTTATAAGGTAGCTACAGGATAAGATTGTGGTTTCACAGGACGACTACGCGCCAGACACTCCACAAAACTGGGCTAGCCATGTGTAATCTCATTTGGAGTTGACAAGTTGGAGATTTAGCAAACATTTGGGGAAAACCCGAGACGTGGTGTTTTGCTTCATCATGCTTTGAGCATTAGACTGGGCTTCTTCGTTGGTTCTCTGACTTTTATTTTTTAAATAATGGATTTAATTATTCTCAATGGGATATTCAATGTTTGGTTCAATGTTTGATTTATTTATTTTTTTTAATACCAAACCCTGATTGATACCTTTCCAGAACTTTGTCCTAGACTTATTTTGATAGCTCTTTTAGTTTTCATGATGCTGTTTAGTATGTCCTGTTTAGGTATGTTCTCTAACACTATTAAAAAACAGGTGTATTTATTTTGAGATCAAATGACACTTTAATTGACTCCATTCAAATAATTATGTGGGAATTCACAGTGACTGAGATGAATACTTATCACACTTATAACTTTTTCACAACATTTTTAAGTAAATAATTTCGTACATTGATTTTTTTTCCCCCCTTCACTTCAGTATTATGGGATAATTTTGTGTAGATCCATGACATATTTTCTATTTCAGTTCCAGAAGTAACACTGTGAAATGTAGGGAGTGAATGTTTATGCAAGCCACTGTAAGTCGTAGCACCTGATAGAGGAGAAAACCCACTTTATACTCCAGATATTATGGTAGTCAAGGAGACTTAACATTTTAAACTTCATCTAACCCCAGAGGTCATATTAAGTCTCCAGTTTTCCTTTTTTGACTGCAAATACAGTTTAAGATCTTTGAGATCTTAATGGTTTCTTTTCTGCTTTCTTTGACAGGCCATGAGCAGTTCATTGAACAGCCTGCAGCAGGAGGAAGTTGCCCTAACAAAAAGAAATGTTGATCTCCATGCCCGCATTGTCTCTCTGAATAAAGAGCTTGTTTCTCAGCAGGAGAAACTGGACAGGGCCACTAAACAGGTCAAACATCTTACGCTCAATGTAATTTGGGGCTTGAGTTCACTTCTCCAAAGTGAATTGAAACAGTTTGTTCTTGATGGAACAACTTGATCTTGGAATGCTCTTTGGAATGCTGTTTAAATGCCACATTAAACAGGATTCCACAACAGAGTGAAACCATTCTTGTTACAAATTAACAGACCTATGTGTTTGCCATTTGGTTTTTCTCTCTTCCTTAGAGACCAACTCTGAAATAACAACACTGTATGAGCTAGGTTTTGCTAATCAGCCCACTCCCATATTAAATTTGGCATTACGTCTTCCACTGCAGTCCTCCAAGCTGAAAAAGGAGATCCGCTCTACTAAAAACACCACAGAGGAGACCTTTGAGGAACGTGACATCAAGCTGAAAGAACTGAAAGACTGCAAGAAGGCAGTCAATAAGATGCTCCTGGACGTCATGGAGCAGCATCCTGACCTCCAGGCGATTTTACAGACGTACTTCATGCAGGTGAAGAACTACATAGCGCTCAGATAGATGAACAGTGCATGGAAATTGTGTGTGAATGATATGTTTCCTGTTCCAGGCCGGTCTTCCTCTTCCTTCTCCCGCATCTACCCCGTCGAGCAGGAGTTCAAAGTTGAGCTCGGCATGTAGCTCTGTTTCTCTCAGGTAAACCACTGCAACAAACGAACACTTCATACGCAACCAGTGAGATCTCCACTTCGTGTACAGTTTAGTATCTGAATGCATTCCAGTGCTCCAACTCAAATAACATGGATGTAGTCCTTCAAACCTTTTTTCCTTGCCCAATCAGAGCATCACAATTTTATATGAACGTGCTTGTTTCTGTAGTAACAGATAATTCACATGGCGGACGCTCCACATAAACAGACTTTTTTTTTTTAATCTAATAATGACCAGATCCTCCAGATCCTCAGGACCATCAGCCGACAGCAGCGCCCGAGGCTCGGCAGTTCACTCGCCCTCCGTAAAGATGCTTGAGTTAGGCCTTGGACTTAGGACTCAGTCTCCTGGCAGTGACAGCAGCAGGAGCAGCAGGAGCAGTCATCTCAAAACTCCTTAATCAGCAAATCTTCCTAGTCTTGTTTTACGCTACCAGGAATACATGTGCTGCAAATAAAATATGTGTCTTCAAAAATTTGAATGTTCCACTTAAATGAGGTTAGAAGCCAATCCTGGGTGTCTGCAAACTCATGTATATGGAAATATACTCTTGCAACTGTATAGGCTTATGGGACGTGCTGAATTAGATCATCAATCAATGTTCTGTCATTTAAAAAGATCTATATCATGCTGCATGTCTTTCTGCAATGCTGAGAATGTAGGATTCATTTTATCTATAATTGAGTGTTTACTGCTCGCCATGACAACTCTCTTCGTTTCGCATGAACTGTAGAAGCTTGACATTTCACTACGTCAAAGCTGAATAGTTTCATTTAAAAGCACCTCCTGACGTATTCTATCCCTCTTATAGCACAGCAGGTTGCCACAATTACAATAATTAAAATGTATTAAAGAATGACACGTCATTCTTTTTATCCATTTACTGTATAGTTACATTTAATGTTATGGAACGTCCACAAAACACTTACGTTATAGCAGTTATAACATTCCCTCATCAGCCTCATTTTCTTCTCTGTCTTGAAGTTTATAAGACAGAAATAAAATGCAGCTTGTTGTCAAGGATTTGCAACATGCTAAGCCCGTAGATTGAAAACTTAAAGTTACTTAAAGCTTACTAAGCACTGACACTGGAGACTCCTTCCAAAAAACATTAAATAAACATCTCTTCACAGAAAACCTCACCATACAAAAGTCCCATTAATGAGCTTTAAATATGGGCGGAGCTTGTGCAGTTGATTTACTGGAACTGCTGCTTTTGTACGTCACCAGGTGTGACACCTGATAACAAAACCCATAAGAATGCTTCCTAACAAGCTATTAGAGAAACTGACTTAGAAACACTACACACACTCATACCCACATACCTTAGTCAGGAGTAAGAGCATCGGCAGAAAACATGTTGCTCTTAAACCTTTTTGTTGGCGTGGTCATTTTTACAGCTGGAGGAACTGGTGAGTTAAATAAAGATTAAATAAATTTGACTTACTTCGTTAGTTTGTTGGCTAATATCAAGATTTATGTGGAGAAAAAAAAAAACCCAGCATGGTTTTAACTGAACATGATTTTTATGATGATATGCTGGCAATCATAAAAAGGTTAGAATTATAGTATATATATATATGTGTGATTTTCCTTTAAATATGTTTCACAGTAGTTATTGTTCATTACTGGTATTTTTCATAAATAAATTACATAAGGTCTTCAACAGTAAAAATCTGTAAATAATTTTTTTTTTTTGTAATAATGAACTTTAATATTGACTGTATAAATAAGTACCGCATGATTGTTTGATCATTAAATTAATGTACTGTATATCATTATTGTTTGCCACCAAATTATTAACAATAAGTACTGAATGTCCGTTTGGTTGAACTCAAAAGAACTTTGTTGTATCTGTATCTGTAAGTTTGCAGTATCTGAGTACTATACTTATTACTGATTTAGGAAGTTTAGTTCAAAATGAAATGATTAACAATTTGTATTACATGTTTTCAATTTAACTTTAAATATACTGTAGATACTTGATATACTATACTTATTACTTTACCTGAAAACTAAAAAAATCAATCATTATGGTTTAAAATGCTTGTTAAAATGAATGAATTATTACATAAAAATCCTACCTAATTGGTTACTAAGGGGGTGTAAAAACTATCGAGAAATTATTGGGTATATAAATAGTCTACACTACCCCTGTCGTGATGTAAAAAATGAAACCAAGAGAAATCATGTCAGATCTTTTTCCACCTTTAATGTGATTATAGCAAAAAACAACATTCAACTGAAAACCAAAGATAACATTTTAGGGGGGAAAATAGAAACATTTTAGGAAAAAAAAAGTAAAAGAAAAAAAACTTAGAAATAACTTGGTTAAGTGTGCACACTGTTTTATAATGTGTAGCATGGTGGTGGCAGCATCCTGCTATGGAAATCATGGATAGCTTAGCATAGTCGTGGCCTAATGGTTAGAGAGACGGACTTGCAACCTGAAGGTCGTGGGTTTGAGTCTCGGGTCCGGCAGGGATTGTAGGTGGGGGGGGGTGAATGACCAGCGCTCTCTGCCACCTTCAATACCACGACTGAGGTGAGACCCTTGAGCAAGGCACCGAACCCCCAACTGCTCCCCGGGCGCTGCAGCTAAAAAGGCTGCCCACTGCTCCGAGTGTGTGTTCATGGTGTGTGTGTGTTCACTACTGTGTGTGTGCACTTGGATGGGTTAATAAATGCAGAGCACAAATTCTGAGTATGGGTCACCATACTTGGCCACAAGTCACTTCACTTCACTTCAAATACCAATCTATTGGCACAAAACCTGCAGGCCTCTGTTACACAGCTGAAGATGACCAAAAATTGCACCTTCTAGCATGATAACGACCCAAATCACAAATCCAAGTTAAAAAAAGAACGTCTTCAGAAACAGAAGATCGATATTTTGGACAATTGTTCACAATTGTTAGATCTGGAGCATTTTTGCAAGGAAGAGTAGAATAAAATGGCCAAATGAAGAAGAAGAAGAAGAAGAAGAAGAAGAAGAAGAAGTGACTTATGGCCAAATCAAGATGTGCTATGTTAGTAGTCTCTTAACCAAAAACACTGAGTGCTGTATTACCAGCAAAGGATGGTTTAACAAAGTACTAGTTAAAGGGTGTGCATACTTATGCATCCAGGTGTATCCATACTTATGCATCCAAGTAGGAAAGCTACTTATTTTTTCCCCCTAAGGGGAAACCTTTTCAGGTTTTCTTTTTGTTTTCACTTGAATTTTACTGGTTGCTCTATCACATTAAAAGTGTAAAATGCATACATACACAAAATGCTTATGCACAGTAATGAAGTAATTACTCAAATATTTTTCACCCCTGCTCAGCAACTATTGTACTTAAAGAACGAGTACGTTATATCAGCATTATACTGATTTACTAAGATCCCAAATAGTGCATGCTAATTTGTGTGTGTAAGGGCGTAAACTGCCAATTAAAATATGTTGAAACGCTATATATAAGTACATACATACTAATTAAGAATGAAGAATGTAATGTCTAGATTAAATGAAATGTACCTGTAAGTTTATGTTTGTAAATAATGTGTTTCATTGGATTTTTGTAAATAACAATTTTGTCTGTTTTTTTTTTTGTCTGTTTTTAAAATGCTTGCATCCAAAGCTCTGTCAACCGGAAACACTACAAGTTCCACTACTACAAGTCCCACTACTACAAGTCCCACTACTACAAGTTCCACTACTACTACTCCTACTGCTACTACTACTCCTACTACTACTCCTACTACTACTACAACACCTCATACAAGTAACCATTTTATCTTTAATTTTCCAGAGCTACTAATAGTTTGAAAATATAGGGTACTTTGGTGTACTGTAAGTGCATTCGGAATACAAAATGAAAGTAAATAACTACTGAATAAATAAAAATTACAATCACAAATTCTAGCCACTTCCCTGATTCACAGATTCAGTGAATATAATTAGTTTGAAATTAAATGAAACTTAAGTGAAGTATATGTTCTTAAATAATGTGTTGCACATTTCACAGTTACACCTTTGGACGGTGTGATACTCAATGCAACTACACACACGACCACCACAAAGACCATTACTAATACGACAACACCGTTTCCAAGTAAGCATTTCATCTTGAATCTTTCACAGCCACTAATAATTTGCAATCCCTTCTGAAAATATGTGGTGCTTTGGTGTATTATAAGTGCATTAGCAATTTATTGTCAGTTATACTACAGCACTGTTGAATAAGAACGTAACTAACATAAAACCTCACATAAAAACCTAACAAGTAATAACAAACGGATTTTTATTCAGAAACTAATGTATATAAAATGCTAGCAGGCTATATCCAAAAGTAAAATAAATATACACTTGAGCTCTGATTTACCACAGTCCAAAATAATTTGTGCATGTGAACTGTATAATACAGACATTCGCAAATTTAATACATGCCCTCCAGATGTACTCATTTTCACACGCAATCGGCATTCTCGTTGTGAGTTTCAGGTTCAGGAAATTGCAAGTGAATCAGTTTGCATTGACACCGCTCTGTTTTTTTTTTTTTTTTTTTTTTAGGTAGAAACACATTTCAAATTGCACATCCATTAAATCAAACACGCAAAATTTTGCTCACGTGACAGATGCAATTCTATATACAGCATGCTAATTAGCATGTTATCAAGACTTCACGTGTTTTTACATTTGCAACCCTTTAGTAAACATTGGGCTTTAATGTGCTTCTGTCCAAGTCTACATTACTTTGCTTGTACTAAACTTGTATACTTAAATTGTTGCTGTTTTTTTTTTTTTTTTTTTTTAAATATGTTGAAATTCGAATCAGTAACCAATAATCTCGAATTTACCTCATGCAGTGTTTGTAACAGGTGACTCAGGGCCCTTGTTTCCTTCTCCAGTGACCACAGCCAGTCCTCATCCTGAAACCAGTACCAAAACAACGTCTCACTGTACATAGACACATCCTTTTATCCTTGATCTTACTGAACTACTAACAATTTACAGTTATAATAAACTTCACCATCACTAGCAAAGCAGCTAATAAAGCAAAGTGACAAAACATTTCAAAACTAGCATATGACTTCTCAAAAAAAAAAAAAACAACACAAAACCAGAACAGAATATTCAGATCATAGCACTGTCTAGGAGAAATTTTAAAAAAATCCACAATTATTGAAAGTGAATTGTATTTCCTGCAGCGTACCCCGTGGTTGCCGGGCTGCGAGCTTTGGTCAGATCTAGCATGGAGCTGGATATAAATCAAGCCAACTCCATTTTGCAGCAGGTAGGAAGATTTTAAATTGTCCCAAATGTTCTGTCGTTTCGAAGTCACCAGGAACTAAAATTTAGGTCGAAAACTGGATTTCAAAGCCCTCAATTCTCTTTTTATAACTTTGAGCAACATTTTTAATTAATTTTTTTTCAAATCAATTTTTTATCATTTGTTTTTATGATTTTAATTAAATATTGTATTGTTAACCTGGATCACACTGATCATTTGTGAGAGATCGTTAAAAAGTGATTTATAGCAAATAATTACGAGGTCAAATTTGAGGTTGAAGATTTGATTCAGTCTAAGTGTCAGTATGAAACTGTGAATTTTGAGCAAATATCAGTTAGAAACAGACGATGATGTGTTCGTTAATGAGCTGGGTTTAGGCGCAGAAGAAAATAAATGGTTAGAGAACTTTTTAAAACATACTCATTTAAAAAAAAAAACATTACTGAAACATAACCCTTGTCTTGCATGAGGCAGGAAATTTTAAAAAGTTGCCTTTGGATCATTTACTAAGATGTTCTCCATAAATGCAAATTCTGAGTTAATTCCCTCTCTCTCTCTCTCTCTCTCTCTCTCTCTCTCTCTCTCTCTCTCTTTCTCTCTTAAATTTAGTATTTAGCACATCTCTCATCATACTACAACGTAACTGTCAGAATAACGAGCATTAAGAAGGTATGAAGAGCTGCATCAGAAGGAAGTTCAGGATATTTTCAAGGCCTTTGTTCCTCTTTTTATTTCTTTGAGAAAACTTGCATTACTGCAATCTCTTTCACTTTTTCAAATCATTGCTTTTGCATTTTTCTTTTCGAGATCATACTACTGATATATATTGTACTGTAATATATTGACAATTTGTAGGAGGAAATTAAAGGTAACTGTGCTTGACAATGAATGAAGCAGCAATGTTAATTCAAATGAATGGATTAATAAAACCTGTTCAATGAGAAAAGTGACTGTCTCTTTTGTTTTTTGTCTTTAAAAAAAAAAAACCAAAAAAAAAAAACCCAGTGTGCCACTGCAGTTTGTAATATATTGGAGGTATATGAGTCATGTCACAATGTCCTATGGTAATACACTATTTAGTGTAGGAGTGTGTGGTTCTGCACATGGGCAATAAACAAACCAGGGTTTGGTATGCTCAGTGTACACACCTGAAAAAAATTCTGGTCTCAGTGGATAATTGAAGAAGTGAAAGAAGAGTTTAATGACATGTTTAAGACTAATACAAGCGAGAACAAACAATGGGCTCAGAAGGTGTGGCCATATCATATCATGTCTCATAGGTTGATCCTCCAGATGTAGATTTTAAAGCTGTTGAAGCCAGAGGCAACATTGGAAAGAAAAACTCCCTGAGCTGGTATGAGGAAGAAACCTTGAGAGGAACCATATTCAGTAACCATATGAATTCGCATTTGGAATTTGCCAGAAGATATTTTGAGGGCTTAGCAAACAATTTTCAGGGTGTTCATGTGGGAGTATCTATGGCAGTAAAAAGTTAGAGGTAGCTACAGAAGTGAAAGGAGCCACAGCAGTAGAAGTGTGTCAGGATTGGCATCGCCATCACATCAGGCACAGTGCGTATTGTATGACTAAGACAACTTTACGCAAAAGATCTCGCGTTATATTCTCACTGACCCCTACTGAAGTAACAGAGAGTCTTGCGTTATCACAGTTAATATTAAAGTCTCTGTTTCTTCTACTGAAACACCTAGATTTGACACAAATTCTCCTAGAAGTTCAGAAAACTTATTCACCCCATTGGTGTTTCACCCCTTAAATTAGTTCTGGAGCAACCAGCTGCCATCAGAAATCACACAGTGGAGTCCACCACTCAAAAATTACAGTGTCATGCGATCTCAATATAAATACACCTGTTCCTGGAAGGCCCAAGAATTTGGAAGGCCCCCAGAATTTTAAAAACATAGCCTGGACACTACACAAGTCTGGGACTTTCAGAAGAAGCTCTATCAATGCACGCTTGGAGTTTGACTAAAGGCATGTTGGAGACTCAGCAAAGATATAGAAAAAGGTTCTCTGGTCTGAGAATCTTGACCATGGCACAAGGCAGAAATCCTGTTTGTTCAATTATACTCTCTAACAATCTCTAGTGCCTTTCAGGAATAGATGCATTTATATTAAGTTCACATGTTATTCACAGTTATTTGCTGTGAACTGATTGCACCAGAACTAACATGCGGCTTTCACAGCAACGAGGGTGAATACTTATGCAACGGCAACTTTTTAAAAAATTTTGTATTTGTTAAAGATTTTGCAAACTATATTGATTTTTTCTTCTTCTCCCAGTCAACATTACAGCCTGCTTTATGCAGATTCATGACATTTAATCCCAATTAAATCCATTTCAATTCCAGGTTGTGACACGACAAAAATGTGGAAATGTTCAAGGAGGGCGCATACTTATGCAAGGCACTATACTAATTAGTGAAGATTAATGATTAGACTTCATTTTTGTGGCTTCATACTTTAGTATTTATATTTATAATGCCTAGAGTGTTGTTATAAATAACTGTGATGCCTCCTTATCGGCCAATCAGATGAGGGCGGTGTATATTAGCTGTAGTCATCAGCTACATAGTCATTTGTTCTAATCCAAATTTCTGGTAAACAAAGCACATTAAGTTACATTTGTAAGATGTAAGGGAGTGAATATTAATATATGAATCTAATCATTAATGTATTCAATTGGTATGATCTAATTTTATGTTAATTGTCTGACTAGGACACGAAGATGCTAAACAAATAGACATCCAGGATCAATTCCAATTGCCTTGCAGTGTTTGGGATGTTTCTTAATATTCCTTCGATGTCTTATTTTTTATTTTTTAAAAAATTTTTTTTTACACTTTTAACACACACCTGCCATAAGGAGTAGCCCTGAACATGGGAAAGGTATTTGTAGGTCTATTTCAATAAGTGCATACTGAAGCACTGAGGCTGCTGTTCATTCGAGTCACAAAATCTTTCTAGAATTGATAATAATTTGTACTCCCCCGTTATACTAAGTAAGATAGTATTTCACTCATGACTAGAACACCTCTGATATCTGAAGCATTGAAATAATCATGAAATAGTCTTTAGAAATCGGATGAACCTGTTGCAATAGGTTAAGGTTGAGAGAATGTAATGGAAGATGAGGTCAGATGTCAACGGACAAAGATGTGCATAATTTCTAGTCTGTTGTGGTGGTGGGGTTTTGTTATTGATTCAATTTCACTAAGCTTCTGAGGAGAAAAGATGAGCCATTTCCTTGTCTGTTCCTTGCGGGTGTGTGCTTTTCCCATTCACTCTCTTCCAGCAGGGGGCAGTGTACCATTATCATTCATGGATGGCTGGCTGGATGGATGGCTTTACGTTGGTCAGGGTTGTGGCAGATCCAGAGCCTGTTCCAGGAACACGAGGCAGGAATACACCCTGAATAGGATTATTTACTGGAGGCATATTAATAGCACATGTCTTTAAAATCTGATCTGCCATGGACTGATTGTAATTATACCACAGTGCTGTTGAATTCTCGTTTCTGATTGGTCAGAGCGTGTTGATTAATTTTCTATAATGGCAGCTTTGACACTAGTGCAGCTTCAAATCACAGGTTTATATTAATGCGCTTGTTCTAATACATTATCACACTTGTATAGTGAATGTTCCACATAAACTAAGTCTAATAATAAACAGATTAAAAACATGTTATTTAACCAAGAAAAAAAAAAATGTTTAATCATTGATCCGGAGACATATATTTAACATTTAGGGAAGGAGTCTCCATTTTGATAACCTGCATACAAATGGATTTTTTAAAAGAAATTCAACCGTGTTTGATACACTGGGTGTGTTTCCCATCACCATTAACACTTGTTACTGTTCCATTTTGACCAAAGAGCAATATATGGATATATAAGCGTAACACTGTATAAGAGCAATAATAAAGCTGTAGATTTAAACAGGGCAGTGAGTTTGCTGATTGCTGAACATCTCTAAAAGTGATAAAATCAATGGAACCTCGCTTATGTCTGTCAAATAGCAACATTTAAAAAAAATATAAAAGTGAACAAAGATGGCGCCTCAGTTTGGAGCGCCCCAGTGTTTTTTGTTATTATTGTTTGTTTGTCCTGTCTTTAGTCACCTTTACCCAATAACCTTTACCAGGGATGAACATTAGAAAATCTTTTATGATTTTCGACCATTCAGAAGATTTACTAAGATTCACCAACTACAAGACTTCATTCTCTTTATCTGTTGGAATTCAGCAACCGGATGATGACCTGAATCGCGTCTACTCCAGATTTGAAAGGGGAAGTGTCACCCCCCACACCCGCTCTGGCCTTCTTGCCACACAACCATTCACACCTCCTGCTACCCAACCTGCACTTAGGATCTGTAGAGAGGACATGTGCTGGCTCTTCCAGAAACAGAAGATCAGGAAAGCCCCAGGCCTAGACAGTGTCTCACCCGCCTGTCTGAAAGTCTGTGCTAACCACTTGTCACCCATCTTCACCCATATCTTCAACAGATCACTGGAGCAGTGAAAAGTTCCTTCCTGCTTCAAATGCACCGCCATCATCCCTGTCCCAAAGAAGTTCATAGGAATAAATGACTACAGGCCTGTTGCTGTGATGTCTGTGGTCATGAAATCATTTGAGAGACTCGTGTTGGCCCACCTGAAGGACATCACTGGACCCTTGCTGGGACTGCATTACATCAACATGGGACATCAACATTACATCAACAGGGAACTGCATTACATCCTGCAACACCTCGACAGACCAGGGACTTATGCAAGGATCCTATTTGCGGACTTCAGTTCGGCTTTCAATACCAGCATCCCTGATCTCCTCCTGTCCAAATTTACCTCAGCTCTCTGTGCCAACCACCATCTGTCAGTGGATTACCAGCTTTCTGACAGACAGGCAGCAGGCAGTGAAGCTGGGAAAATTCACACTCAGCACCTGCACAATCAGCACTGGTGCTCCTCAGGTTTGAGTGCTCTCCCCACTGCTCTTCTCCCTCTACACCAGTGACTGCACCTCTACAGACCCCTCTGTCAAGCTCTGTCAAGTTTGCAGATGGCACCAGTCAGCGGCCTCATCCAGGATGGCGATGAGTCTGCATATAGAAGGGAGGTTGAAAAGCTGGCTCTCTGGTGCAGTCGAAACAACCTGGAGCTGAGCACGCTCAAAACAGTGTAGATGATCCTGGACTTCGGGAGGAACTCCCCAGTACACCCCTCCCCCCACTATCCTGGACAACACTGTGGCCGCATTGGAGTGCTGGGCTCTACCATCGCACAGGAAGTGGGAGACCCACATAGACTCCATCGTGAAAAAGGCCTAGCAGAAGCTGCTGTACTTTCTTTGCCAGCTGTGGAAGTTCAACCTACCCCAGGAGCTGCTGACCCAGTTCTACTCAGTTGCCATTGAGTCTGTTCTGTTTACTTCAATAATTGTCTGGGTTGGTTCAGCTACCAAATTGGACATAAGAAGACTACAATGGACAGTTTGGACTGCTGAAAGGATTATTGGTGCTCCTCTGCCCTCCCTCTAGAATGATGAAATGAACAAGAAAAATCATTTCAGACCCCACTCACCCTGGCCACAACCTCTTTGAACTGCAGCCCTCTGACCAGCACTACAGAGCACTGAGCACCAGAACATCCAGACACAAGAGCAGCTTTTCCCCACAGGCCATCCCTCTTATGAACAGTTAACTGCCTCCAAGGACCCTCTTAGTGCAATCTTTCCACTGCAGATAGTCTCTTATGTGCAATAGTAAATTCACTGCTATTTACTGTATTACCTGTATATACCCCTACCTTCTGTTCATTGCATTACCCCTTGCATAGCTCTGCATAGCATCATAGACTTGTTGAAAGTCTGATATACATGGTTGGTTTCTACCACACCTGCCCCTACAGATGAGCTGCTGGTGGATAAAGAAATGTATGTGTTTAAAATTCTCTTGACAAGCATAATAGATTTATGAGGATGTGCTCTAGGTCAGTGTTTTCATAATCCTCATTTGGGAGTATTCTTACAGTGCATGTTTTTTTGCCTTAACACGAGGTCAAACCGCTGTGTAATAGTGTCCTCTTAGTGTTACTCAAGAGCTTGTGCTGAGTCACTGGGTGCCAAAACATTTTGGCTCGTTGTGTTCTCTGGCTGCTGCTTGAAGGTTTGAAGTTCCTCCTTTATATGGAGCAGTACAAGCTGGCTTGCTTCCCCTCAAAACTGATGACTGGTCTCTGGTTTACGCACTTCCCAGATGAGTTAGAGTTTAGTCATAATTAAAATGTCTTATTAATACGGAAAAAAACTGTACACAGTCAGAGTTTTAGGACTCCAGAATTTTCTGCACCCTTCATACAGACAAGCAAAATTGACTGTGCAAGATATTACGCAATAAGTCAAATATTTGTTCTAATAAAATCATTCTCATTGGAACTACTTTATTTTATTAAGAGTCTTTAACCATGCCCTGTATGTAGCTAGAATCATACCATTAGAAATTTCAATTTACATATAAAAATCTGAATGTTATTATTTTGACTTTATATCATATCATATCAGAAATGTTTTATATATAAAATCTGAAACTGAATTTTCACAGCCACATATTCCAGGATTCAAGTGCAAAATAAAAAAGGCCTTGGTACAAAAAAAAAAAAATTTAAGTAGCGATTCCATTAAATAATGACTAAACATGAGTAATGAAAGACACTAAGCACGGATTTTGAAGAAACATTTATCAAAAGTGCACTATAACGTCATCACAATCTTATAAAAAATAAAGATAAAACAGACTGCATTTTCTCTTCATGTCACTCTTGGTACAGTACTTCAAACATACAGTACAAGTTGAAAGAAGACATGGTGTATGCAGAAAATAAATGACTGATACGTACAAATTTTACAGCACCTCACTGGACATAGTTGTTCTTTTAAGTTCACCATGGTGCCAACGTTCACGTCCACTTTAGACATTCAAAAATTGATGGCGTCTTTAAGTGGAGAACTCATTGTGTGTGCTGGTTTTCGTAGATCACTGAGTCTTGTTCTCAGCCATCTTCTCTGGCTCCACATCGAGGTCAGTTAGACAGCAGTAACACATGATCTGGGTGTATTTGGTGATGGCGGCTGGCACGGAAGAAGATGACATGAGCAGGAAGAAAGACGAGACAGGGTCAACAAACTATAGGTTACAGCTGCAGGAGTACTCAGAACTGTAACTACTGAGAACTGCAACATGGATGATATGGCTACTGTTATGTTTTTTAAGCTCAAGCTTATTGCCAGGACCCATCTAAAAGCACTTCCATCAAGATGGTCCAAGAAGACTATCCTGAATGGAGTGGAGGAAGCATTAACCTTAACCTAGCATCAATTTTAAGGAGGCGATGTTGCTTGAGAACAAAGTGGCAATACTATGGACTATTCAGAAGTCAGTATATGTTCTTACATTAAATGTAATTTTTTTTACTAGTTGGTTGTGGAGAACATCAAAAAAAAAGAAAAACGTTACTCTTCATTTCAAGGGCACTGTTTTCAAACATGGGTAATTAAACTATATAGATTGGATATTATCGAGACTGCTGCTAGTACCAACACCACCAGAGTTAATATTGCTGCTTACAATGAAGGTGACTAGCTGCCAACTTTCCCCCTGCTTTTCATTGTGTTCCCTTTTTCTATTAGACTAGCAAAATAGGGTGTGTCAGAAATATGTAAAAAAGTTGCCTACTCAGGCTGTGCTCAGAAGCAGTGAGACAAGTGCCTCATGTTTGAGTCAAATCTTTGCAAAAAAATTCTAATTTTTAAAGGCAGCACATATGTAAGCAAGCAGTCTGGGCAAATTTGGTGGTGGGAATTTACCAGGGAAATTTACCAAATTTACCAAAAATCCTGGCAACATTGTGATGATGGTTACCTTCAAAGGCCATCTCAAACCCTTTCCTTGCAGGTAACTTTGTGGTTAACAAAGTGTTACTTTCTAAGTCACTTGCTTCAGAGGCAGCGAGGCAAAAAGCCATCAGATTGGTGAACAATTCTGGGAAATCTTCCAGACAAACTGATATTTTGTTTACAGTAGGGCAGCTCCTAATGTTATTACAAGTCACACCTTTAGCTGACATGAGAGAGTCTGGCATTTTTCATCATTAAACAGGTCAAGAACTACTTATACGCTTTCTCTGAAGGATCACAGACTCTCTCTCCCTCAATAACACAACACTGGGCTTGAACATAAGCATAAACGTTAAATCACCATCATCAGGGGAGACTCTGTCTTACATATTATTGTGCTAACTGTTACCTCAAAGAGAACAAATACTTTCCTTGGACTAATGTTCTACAATAAATCTACAATAAACAGAATCAGGATTCTTACCACCGAGCTGACTGAACCATTTCGGCCTCTTCTCCTCAGGCAGGTAGATGCAGAAGTAGTACACCGGTACACCGGACAGTGCAATGGCTACTCCTATGAGGGAATTGATTGTGTCACTATAGAGGGGCACGATGACCAAGAAAAGAGTGCACAAGCAATAGATGAAGGGAATGAGCAGTGTAAGCTGAAAGAGAGAAGGCAGAAAAGACAGAGAAGACGAGGTGTAAATTGAAAAAAATAAAATAAATCCAATACTTTAGTCAGACAATTGATTAGCTACCTTCACAGGTCTGTGTCTGTCTGGCTGTGTGAAGCGAAGGTAGATGAGTCCTGCCACAGATAATCCTACATACAGCCAGTAGCTGAAGCTGAAGTAATTGATTAACAGGAATACATCTTCCACACACAAAAAGATCAATGTCATGACACCCTGTAAGAATAAGCACAAGCACACACCAGTTAGAGCTTGGAATCTTTAAAGTTGACCTTATGAACATTTTTATGCAGATTGTGCCCCTACCACATGAAAAATAAAGAATCCAACAGGATGTATATTTAAATGAAATGGTGTTCCTCTAGGTTAGATGGTCCCCAAAGGACCTCAATTTACGGGGTTGAGGGTTGATATGTATGGGAGCAAATGGAAGACCAAAATGGCCTTATGAAGCTCCAGGTGTTACAAATGACCAGAAATCGTACACCTTTGAACTTAACCACAAGTGAAAAGAAAGTTATCCAGTTATCCTCTTTAAAGCAGTTAGCTTGACATAGCACAGGTATAGACAGGCCTCAGCCCTATCCCTTACCCTTTATATATATATAAAGAGATTACCTTTATAACTTTATATATGCTTTATATATGAGACATTAGCAGGACATAATGTGTGCTGTGTTGTGCAGGACATAATCTGTGCAACTGGGCTAGTCAGGAAATGGCTATGTGTTTGTTTTGGAGTATGGCTGGTTGTCATGTTGCTTGGATATGAGAGAGAAATATTATGACTGCATGAATGATTTATATTTTAAGAAGACTGTTAGACAGTAGATGGCTTCAACTCCCCTGTACCATGTACTTCTACACTAAATAGTGTGCAAATTAAAAAAACAGTACACCATTGTTTGTACATAACAGTTGGTGCCCACTGTTTAGTACAGCTGTATGCATTTTGGGACAGTCAGCAAACTGTGAAAATTATGGAGTCCAATCTGTGGTTTTAGTTTCTAAGTAAACATCCTGGAGTTGGAGCTTGTACAATTGTGCTGTGCAGGACATAAATCCTCCTGAAGCTGTAACACCGTAACTACTCGTATAGTGTAAAATCAGAGATCAGTATGGTGTGGGTCTTACATTGAAGAGTAGTGCGGGGACAGGAGTGTAGCGGTCAGCATGGATCAGAGCCAGGCTGTCTGGCAGGTGCCCCTCTCTTGCCCCCACGAAGAACAGCCTGCCACAAGAAGTACACTCAGAAACTGAGATGCAAATTAAAGGTGTTATTTCTGTGATACACAAAGCAGGATTGATTGAAATTGAAAAAAAAAATGCAGATGATACTCTATATACAGTCATTGTGTACACAGGATAAATACACTGCACTTAATAAACGATCTTTGCCAACAACTATACGTATATATATATATACGTCAACAACTATTTTCTGATTAAGGCCAAAAGGTCCTTGTGAATGTAGCTGCAATTATTGCCACATTACCATTGAGCACAAGCAGAGACAATCACCTGGAGGCAGAAATGATGGATGCGTTCAGTCCTCCGTAACAGGACATAGCCACAGCAATGGGAATGACCCAGCTAATGGGTCCCAGAACCTGATTCCCAAAAGTCTGTAGAAGGAGAGAAAAGAACTTAACGTGGTCACCTGGAGATCTACATTCAGAACTTAATCTCCTAAACCTGATCCATTTATTCAGTATCTTTTTTTGTGCGTGTCCAACAATAACAGAGTTTATGCCAGAATTAATGAACCCTTTAATGAACAAATCATTAGGAATGGTATATATAAGAGGAGTTGGAGTAAAGAGAATGCAATATTGTAGCGCAAGTCAAGTGCAAAAGCTTACACCCCCATGGTTTCTAGATGGAAAAAGGAAATTGGATGGAAATTTACCTCTGTTTTTGCAATTTAACTACAAAAGTATTATAAAAAGTTTAAAATGAAATGTAAAAAGATTCTCTCTGTCCCCCAGAACTGATTTGAAGAAGGCAACGTCAGAGTTATGTGTAGGGGTGCATATTACAGCGAAGAAGATATAAAAGGCAAATATATATTTTATACAGAAAAAAATGAATGATTTTTGAGTTTTGTACAGGCACATACCACTGCGACTGCATCACTGGCCATGAAGGAAGGTATGTCCAGCACCAAGTAGTATGCCACATTTGTCAGGAGGTAGATGATAGTTACAATCGGCATGGAGATGGCAATGGCTAGGGGTAAATTCCTGCATGAAAAAAATGGAAACTCTGATGTCAAATGTCAACGAACGGCTAAAATTACATGCTGCTACAAGAAGGCTAAAATCTCAAGTCTTCTACACATGATCAGTTCCATGACAGATTTTCTGTTTGTTTATCAAAAACATTATTTGTACATTATATGGTAGATTTTTGGTGTGATTGATAAATAATTATTGACAAAATGTAACCAGTGGTTTATGTCTTATAAAAGCTGCACTGTTTTAATCAAAATCAAGACCTTTCTGGATTCACAATCTCCTCCGTGACGAAGTTGAGCGTATCCCAGCCGGAGTAGGAGAACAGTGCTGAGTAGAGAGCGAGTGCTATGCTCCCAGCCTCCACGGAAGAGCCCTCGAATGGGTTCTCAAAGTTCCGAGTCTCTCCTGTGAAAGGAAACAGACCTACTTTAATGCCAGAGATATATTGCTCACCATTTTTACCCAAACAGTAGCTATTCCATATTGCTTAGGATCTCAACACATAAAAAATTCTGACTCAATAAATATGAGAAGTGTAGGCTGCTAGATGGAGAAGTATGAGTGTTCTCAAAGGAAATTTGATTGGATGAACTTTCTTAACCTTTACAGCTTGCTAAAAAACGTAACATGAAACTGAACATAAATATATAATATGTAATAAATTATGGTCTTTGTGAATCTGAAACCAAAGATATCCAATTTTCTCCTATTCTTAGCAAACCTTTGCATCCACCATGGTTATTAAATGGGAGAAAAATGAAAATATACCTCTATTTTACAATTTAACTAACTAACTAACTAACTAACTAACTAACTAACAGCAACAACAACGGCAACAACAGCAACAAAACGTAAAACAAGTTCAAATTTAAAAATGAAACGTGGGTATATCCTGGAACAAGACAATTTAAAACATAAGGTAAAATATTTTTCAAGATGTTTCAAAAATACAAAATAAGGTGTCAAAAAAACCCTTAAAGGCAATGCTACGGTATAGTCTTTGACTTTGATGGAAGGTAGCTGAAGCTAGCTGTTTTCAAACTCAAAATCCAAACATACAGCCATTCTACACTTATTTTTCGTAAATATCAGTCTCAAGTTTGGGTGAGATAGACTTTTATTACTTGTTATTTATATTAGCCTTCAGCTTAGATCTAAGGAAGCGAATATCGGACACCAAAAATGTCGTGGCTGATCGACTCCATTTGGTGTAAGTGGATATTAGTTTGTTTCTGGCTAAATCGTTCCAAGTGTAAAAGTGGGAATGGCATTTTTCACCCAAATTACATACCTTGCATTATTTTTATAACGCCGATTGCAATGATGAGGATGAGGGACAAGATCTTGGCGTAGGTAAAGATATCCTGTACCAGAGTTCCCCACTTCACATAGGCACAGTTTATGAAGATCAGCACACCTGAGATGGAAAGGAAGAGCCTGTTAAGATTGAGTTTAGATCTTAGAGAAGTGAAGAGGACAGGTGAAGCAAAATCCTGGAGGAACACGGGGAAAAATCATGATATAGTTCTCCAGTTTTCCCTTGATTATTACTATATATATATATATTTTTTTTTTTTTCAAATTCATGCCAGGATGTTAGACCAACTGTAGCTTTGCGCCACTGATGGTAACATATTTCATTTAAAAAAACAACAACAACAGAAACAAACAAACAAAAAAAACCCTCAAGAATTTCTTTTGGGATCTATAAAGATTTCTTATCTTATCTTAAAATACATAACTCAGTGACATATTCAGAAGGGGCAGAAGGCCAGAAATTACAAAACAAGCCCTCTAACCATTCTCTAAACATGTTGTTATGTACAGTCACTATCCTGATCAATCATGTTCAAAGTGAGAGTTTGTGCATGTTCAAAAAGTAAAAAAAAAAAAGTTGCCTGCTAAGGCGGGATTCGGGGAGTCATGTTCATGGTTGCATAGTATGCTAATTCCAAGCCTGTCTTAAACTGTTTCTACAGGTTCCTTTGCAGAAATCAAAATGTGACAACTGACTTGTGAGACAGCAAGGTATGAATGCTGAAATCTTCTAACACACTTAATGTCCTTTACATCCACTTGGCGGCCATCTTGGCAACCAGGCTCCTATATGCTTGGTAAACCAGAAACAAAAATGGTGTAAATGATGTATGGTTACTGGCTCCAGTAACTCTAAAAAAACCCATTTTTTCAGGTTGGTCCAGCTACCAACAAGACGATCTCTTTTTACTGAGGAATAGGACGTAATACAGCCAGCAAGTTGAGCAATACACGTTTCCCTATTCATAATTTAAGCAGCGGCCCATTTCTGTTCAAACTACATGCAACTAAATGGAGTCAAAACATCACGTTCACCAGGGAAAGCATATAATAAAACACTCTCAATATGTAATCTCAGTTTTAATATTTAATCTGTATCGAGCACCACTACTCGTGTTGGGTGTGGTCTGTTTCTACCCAGAGGGACTTGTCCCGGAATACAGGCATACTGGCAGAACGCCAGTTCTGCTTCTCTTTTCTCTCTCTCTCTCTCTCTCTCTCTCTGTGTGTGTGTGTGTGTGTGTGCGCGCACATTTATTAGGGAAGGAGAGGGGGTTGTATTTGGCTCAGTAACCACTACTATGAAAGAAAGAGAAAGAAAAACAGATTCTGGCTCGCATTAGTGACATACGTCATGCGTCTGGACGTACATGAGCTTTCAACTCTGTTTACACATCAGAACGAAAACTCTATTGTTACTGCTCTGGGCCAAGCCACTGAAAATGTGACTGACACATTCAAACGGAAAGTCCATATTTAGGAAAGATATGTAGCCATGAGAACATTGATTAGACCTGGGACGAGTGGCTCACTTGTTGATCTTTCACCTAAATTCCTAACTTGTTTTGTCAAGGACACTCAGACACTGATGAGGTCCAAAAAAAGATTCGTACTACTATAATAGTTTGGCCTGGTTTCCAGAGGCACAATGGAACAGCCCTTGCCAAGTGACTAATCCTGAGAAATAAACTACCTAATGCTAAATTTTTAAAACCTGTTCAGTGTAAAATGCCTCTTTGTTCCTTGTTAGTTTTGGTTTTTTTTTTTTCTTTTCAGAACAGTGATGTACACAATAATGGTCAGTGTTAGGAAGTGACCAGGGGATGAGCAGGGGATCTCCAAAAGCATGAAATGGTCTGCCACAAGATTAACCACGAGGATTTAATGATGACTAACAGCACGTAGTGAATCGCCAGAGTTTCCATTAGCCATCCAGCCTGCTCAATCTTCATTCCTCAACTTTTAACCCTCGTATGCCATGCTGATAAAATCTTGCCCCTAACAATGACACATCAGATCCAAGACTAAAACTTGCTGGACCTGCTTTTTATTTGAAAATGAACTGCTGAAAAGCAGAATTGCTTTTAAACTGCAGACAAATCCAATTTCTAGTTTGAAGAGTCGGTAAGGCTGGTAATCAGAGAGAACACACAAACCTCTGAATAATTAGAGCAAAGATGGTCTTAAATGTGGCTATGCTAGCATAGCTAAATTGCACTTTATTACATAGTTGTTTAAATAATTACATTCGTAAAGGTCATTTCACAAGTAAACGTGTCACTATTTTAACAAAATATAATTAATTCCCACTGCACTGCATCTTAAACAGCTTTGGTGATCAGTTTTCTGAAATATCCTGTCTAGTTTGGTTATGTTAGCCACAATAAATATTTATGAATACAGCCTTTCAAAACCTCTCTCAAACATCGTGTCAGGTTAGCTAGCTCGTTAATGCTGTCAGGTAACTTAACTCATGTTAGTTCACTCATGTTGGAAGTAAATCATATCAGGTTAGCTAATTCTACCTAGCTGGCTAAAGCTAACAGTTAAGGGTATTAGAATGAATAAATATGACAATAAATCCTGTCAGAGTAAGCACATGCTAGACAGTAGAGTAGTGCTAGCAGAGATGTGTATTAACATTTATAATATGATTTATAATTCTCTCAAAGATCTTGTCAGGTTATCTCATGCTAGCTGGTTTGGTTATATTAGCAGTAAATCCTGTTAGGTTAGCTAATAATCTGGCTCACATCAACCATTAAGATAATTACAATCTATGAATATGACTAAAAATACTCTCTTGGAAATCCTGTCAGATTAGCTCATGTTATATAAGATGGCTATCGCTAGCAGTTAACTCATGTTAGCTAGCTTGCATACATTGGCCCTAAATCCTGTTAGGTTAGCTAATACTACCTAGCTGGCTAAAGTTAACAACGTAGATTATTAACATTTGTGACTAAAAATGAACAATGACTGAAAAACTATGATGAAAAATCCTGTCAGAAGTGTTGTCAGGTTAGCTTACTTTAGCTAGCTGGACACCAAAATCTGTGGAAATACAAAAGTATGCATAAATGGTACTTCCACATATGGACTTAAAGACACTCCCATATTCCTGTACATAGTACAAAAGGCAAACACAGAGCTGCTTTCTTTTCCCTATATGGACTCAATGACACACCCACGTTTACTGTGATGTGTTCGCCTTAACTTGGAAGTGGGAAGTTGTAGCTCAGAATTATGGTATTTATATGTCCTCTGCGTAAGCTCGTCTTTTATTTGCTCGGAGCATCAAAAGCTGAAAGCTATTTTTAGCCCACGTAGCTTAAATTCAATAGGTTCATAATTAGGTGGAAAAGACCTTTTACCAAAATGCCTAACAACACACAAAAAAAAGAACCTTTGACTCACAGATGCAGGCGGCAGCGATGACTCTCACAGCATCGTATGGAGGTTGGCACGTCGGGGACAGAGCCTCCACCAGGTAGTTAGCAAACGTCAGAGAGATGACAGCCTGGCTCGCTGGCTCCACCAGCAGGATTGAAGTCCATAGGCGGATGAAGGCCAGGAATCCACCAAAGGCCTCCAGAATGTAGGCGTAGCTGGCACCTGACTTGCCAATGGTGGTGCCAAGCTCAGCATAGCAGAGGGCACCGAAGACAGAGAACAAGCCCCCGAGTGCCCAGATGAGCAGCGACAGGCCGTATGACGCGCTGTGCAGGAGAACGCCTTTGGGCGAGACAAAGATCCCTGAGCCGATCATGTTTCCTACAATGAGGCACACCCCGTTGGCCAGAGAGATCTCCCTCTTCATCACCATCCTCTCTGCCTGACCATCAGGACCCGCTGGTGCTTTCAGGTCTGGGTCCGAGTCTGCCCCAAATGAGGGGCAGAGTACTCGGCGCATGTCCAAGAATTTCTGTTTCATGCTAACCAACAAGAGATGACATGAAATCAGTACCGGATGATATTTACGATATTTACACGTATAGACCATCGAATTTTGGTCTGTAAATTAGCTTTGCATAAAATCTACACAGCAAAAAAAGGTTCCTTTGAATGGTAAAGAACCATCTAAACAGGAAACTAGGAACATTTTCTGAAAGGAAACCCACCTTACTGTTAGAGAAAGGGGTTCGTTTGAAGGTTCTTTGATTCGTTCTTAGCTTCCTAAAGTGGTTCTACTTGGAACCTTTTCTGAAAAGGAAATCCTATGTTGCATAGTGCTACATAGAACCTTTACCGAGGTTTCCCAAGAGCATGAACCTGAGGGGGAAGGGGGAATTTATAAAATTCAGTTCTTTATGGTGAGTTGTAGGGTTCTCCATATAACCTGTAAGGGTTTCCACAAAACTGAAGAACTGTTTCAGGGTCCTAGATTAATTTCCTTTGTTGTAAGGTTTTATGTGAGTTTCAAGGATTTCGTCAGAAACACATACCGATGTTTAGGGTTCTACATATAATATTTTTCCCTTTTATGGTAGGGTTTTACATAGAACCTTTAAAGGTTTGCCCACTAGAAAAAAACAGAAAGGGGTCTAGATTTAATATTTATTTCCACCAATTTATTATAGGGTTCTATCTAGAACCTTTAAGCGTTCACCCATAGGCACAAACTGAAGAGGACTAAGATCTAACCTCAGTTTTTGTTTGGTTTGGCATTTCAAGTGGTGAACTAAAGACCCCTTTTAGGGTTCTAGATAAATATTTTTCCCTGGTTGTTACAGCATTCAACATAGAACCTTTAAGGGTTTCCATAGGGGCATAAATCACAGAATCCTTTAAGTATTCATGATTTAATGATTTGGCTGTTGTTGGGTTATATATAGAACCTTTAATGGTTCACCCAGAGGCACAAACCAAAGTGGGTACAAAATAGATTTAATCTAATTCGTCTAGCGTGGAGTTTTAAGGGATGACCCGAAGAACATTTTTAGGGTTCTAGATTAATATTTTTGCCTATAACCAAAAAAAAAAAAGCATATAAGTATTCAAAATTTAGCCTTTTATCGTCGTAGGGTTCTACAAAGACGTAAATTGAAAGAAATGTTTTGTTTCCTGAGAGTTTTTTGGAGTGACAAACACACACACACACACACACACAAAAAATACTTTTACATTTCTACATTTTTTGGAAAAAAAAAATTATTGCAACCTTTTTTGTTTTCCAAGATGGAACTATTGTGTGTTTATTCAAAATATATGGTCTAAAACTGGTTCATCCTGCAATGCATTTACATAAAATAAATACAATTATGAATACAGTACAGATGTGTAAAGGGAGCTCAAAATGTTTACTTAACCAGTTTTTCATCTAATATTTGTTGTTATAGACACAATCTGTGATACAAGTTTTTTAAAAATCATGCATCAGTTCATCTGTTCTGTGCTTTGGACCAAAAATTCTGAGAACGGATGCTACTCTTATTATTTTGATGCAAACAAAAAAGCCAGAATTAGCTTTTAATAGAAAGCAACCAGCGGAGTGAGCCAGCAGGTTGTGCAACATGCAGTAATCCATCAGTCTGGGCAAAAAGTTGTGCTAAAACATGTCAAAGAATGACACTACGGCTTCCATACCTCTAACGATGATGAATGACAGTAGAAAGAGAAACTGTTGGTGAGAAGAACCGTGCAGATGAATAATGCAGATTTTATCTTTAGAGATCCAGAGGCTCAGCTGAGCACCAGAGCGTGTGTTGTGTAGCAATCCCAGACAGCAAAGTGTTTTTCTACCCAGAGGACACGCAGTTCCCCAAGTTCACTTGTTTATTTTTGGATGTCTGTGCTTTGAGAGGGAGAGAGAGTCAAACAGAGGCAGAGAGAGAGAGAGAGAGAGAGAGAGAGAGAGAGAGACCCTGCTCCTGTAATAGTGTTGGGGGGCTCATACTCAACTATAAATTATAATTTTACTGTTGAAGATGTAAACATTGTAAGTACATAATTACAAAATGGTTTCAGTTTTAAACTTCTGGATTATACGCTAAGATTTTACTAAGTGTTCTGTAAACTCATCTTAACTCGTTCAGTCCTGCAATGGCTGTTAGAAGAGTGTTTACCGAGTACATATTAAATTTGAATTGAACATATTTTTACGGTGTGACATTAGAGGTATTTGTATAGCTATGTATAGCTACTAAACGCTACTGTTAAGGGGGTGGGGGTTATGAGGTATGTATTACAGGAAAAAAAAAAAAATCACAACATCCAGTATTAAATGTTGTCATAGTCTGATAAAATATATTTAAAACTAAATAGTTAGTCTAGAAGTCATGGAAATATGATGCCACGATCATATAACAATTTCACGAATTACGTTACGATACGAATACGTTCTTGTTTCTATAGTAACACACGGACATGTATGGCAGACACGTCATATAAATGGATTTAGAAAATTGTGTAATTGTTGATATAGTGAGGTTTTCTTTGAGGAGATGTTTATTTAACATTTATGGAAGGAGTCTCCAGTGTCAGTGCTTTGGAACAGTCAGTCAATTTTCCGCCAAGGGAAAGTCTTCAGTCCAGAGGAATTTTTAATGCTTTGTGGTTTCTCGGTAAAACGCACAAGCTATGTTTTTTTTTTGTGTGTTATTAACTTAAGAAAAAAAAAATTAAGAAAGAAATAAAAGAGGCTGGTGAGGGAACGACCGTTTTATAGCTGCTATAACGTAAGTAGTAGGAGGAGCCAATTTGTTTTGCGGATATTCCACAACATTAAATGCAATTATAAACGGATAAGAAGTATGACTTTTTTTATTTGAAAAAATGTTAATAGTAATCTTCCGACTTCTTGATCGACACGTTACCTTAGAATGAAACAAAGCTTTGTTTTGAAACTTGAGACTTTGCACTACACAGCAATTCTCACTACAACTTTTATACATTTATGTATATTATTTTTGTCTCCTTTGGTCCCTCGTACAGTTACACCTCTACCCTGTATGCTGTTGCCTTAACCTCGATTAAGAGTGAGCACAGCACAGGGAAAGTCTGAAACTGTAGACAAGGATTGCAAAATCAGTGCTGTTGAGCCTTCTGGTATTTCAGGTTGAGCAACAAAGAGAGCAGATGAAACGCTAATGGAGAGCTACACAGTTTAATAACACAGAACTTCTCTGGAAGTTTCTCATTACGTTCAAACTAGAGCACGTACATAGATCGCATTCCTGACACCTGTACATTGCTACATTGGCTATGCATTGTTTGTAATGTGCACACGGTTTCTCATGATAGCATCTAGTTTTACAGAAAGAAGGCAAGAGGCAAGAGATGGCACTTTTAGAGATACAACAAAATAAAGGAATAATGCTGTTATGACAAAAATAATCCTCTTCATTTAATGCCTAGCATCTATATCATTAAGGCAATGTTCAGTTTGGCACAGAGTTTTTTTTTGTTGTTGTTGTTTTTTTTTTAAATTCACCCTACAGACAGGATACAATATTGCAATGTGACATTCTGACACCTCGATCTACGTTCATGATCAGCGCCTACAAACTGGCACAATACTCGAATGCGAAATATTAATGCGAACATAATACGCAAATACACTGATGATACTGTCTGACGCATCGCTTAATAACATGCAAATAATCAAATACTTAGTCTCTTCTTTAAATACTAAATGAGAACCATTGAGAACCAAGTCAAAGCCAGTGATACTTTCTTAAAGTGTAACCTAACCAACAAAAAAAGCTAAGCGACTCAGCAAACCCACCATCTGCAGTGCCAAAAAAAAAAGAAAAAGTCACTAGTGACCATTTGGAAGCAACCCAGTGCAAAAAGCAGCTTTTATAAACCTACAATCGACAAAACCAGTTGACATAATGAGGGAAAAGATCCCGCTAGGTCAAGTGTAGCTCATGGAGACCAAATCCACGCGGCAATAACGCTGCTGTAAACACAAACACGTTCTACAGTGTCGCAATAAACAGACACGGTGGGTACCAGACGTACTGAAAATAAATGCTCGAGATCCAGTAGCATAAATATTCCCTGTAGCAGGGTTCAGTGCTTTTTTTTTTTTTATATATATAATGATTCGGGCATGCTCTGTGTCGTGGAATTCAGAGAAATACGGTACGGATCTTGTCGGCTTACAGGGTGGACAAATCACTAGCCTGGGACAAGCAAATTACAGATCCAAGCTATCCGTTTGTTCATTCACTGTATTGCTGGGCGATATATCAATATTGTGATAAACGATGTCACTGTAGTCTTTTCTGAGATATCGCAAGGTATCGCGAAATCTTTTTATATTTAAAAAATGATCAAATTTGATTCTTAATTCTACATTTTATTTTAAAAATTTTACTTTTGAGCTGTAATGTTAAAAAATCTTTTAAAGAAACATTTCAATAATAGTAATGCAATAATAAGAAACTCATTAAGTACCTGATTTGATGTCAATACATTCTACCTTTCTGAATCACAATTTTTTAAACATTATTTTTTTTTGGTTTTTCTGGTATATTTTTCAAAGTAAAGTATTTTTAAAGGTTTTGAAAATTTTTTGTTTTGCTGGCTACATATCATGATACACGGCGTAGAAATGTATCATATGATATGATCTTTTTTTGTCACATCGCCCACCACTTCACATTTACAGCTGCCTGTTAATTATAACGGTCTTCAGAGTTTTTCTTATTTCTTCTCTCGTCCAACAATCGGTGAAAGAGAAGTCTTACGTCATATTAACTAGCGCTGAAGTAAAATGTTCATTTTGATAGGCAAGTGTAAAACACATTAACAAACCGAAATGCAACGGCAAACCAGAAAACCCAACAGGAAAACCAAAATCCACAGCCGCAAATCAGAAAACACAACAATCCAGAGGGCGATACAACAGCGGAAAATGAAAAAAACACAACAGCGAACACAGCAACATGAACTCACAGTGGAAAGGGGCGGCCCTTATTGAACATCACCTGCTTGTTGTTGACGCAAAGGAAAACGGAGAATTTATAGTAAGAGGAATTCTGTGCTATGGACTAAATGAGTCTACTGATGCTTTGATCCACATTCATTTTTAATCAGACGATGCTATTTTAGATGCTATCAACTTCGCATGGCATTAATACGAGTTTGCGAACACTGAAAACCCACCTAACCCATCTAAAGGAAGCCGGCTTATTCAGTAGAAAGAATTCCTCCTCAGAATAATCACACAAGTAACTTTGCGTTAAATCGGTTTTGCTAGACTAACAAGGCAGAGTGAAAGCGCGGAATTCTGGGATGTTCAACAAGGTCTGACCCTTTCCATTTTGTGTTAGTGATCATGTGTTGTCTGGTTTGCTAATGTGTTTTGCACTCACAGGTCACCGTAGAAATGTTTGTTTAGACATAACGCGCATTTTTTAAAATATATTCCTCAGTGCCGCAAAGCACCTTGATGCTGTGGCTACTCTTTTTCTGAATCCCTCTAACTGCTGCACTATGTACAAACTGTGACAATATGGTCTGGGTGTTGCTAGGAAGTATTTTTCTCTATGGGATTCAAGTACCTGCTTAATGCCCATAGCCCATGCGCAAAATTAGCTTGTCAAGTTGTTAAGTTACATTAGTTACAGCTCACTGCAGAACCAAACGTCCAGGGGGTGGAGCTGGATCTGATCCAACTCCTCCTATAAGCCTAACCCTAACCTATGAGATGCTGTACAGCACGGAACAAACACACTTATCCAGACTGAAACACATTTCCCCAGACTTTTGATTTAACTCCACCCAGGTAGGAGGAGCTGGATCAGGTTCAGTCCACCCCCTGGACTTCTGGTTCTGCAGCAAGGTGTGCTTGAGGTTTTCAGCAGGACAAGCTTAACATGGGACTGAGCAGCACATTGGAGCACTGACTTGCCTGGTGGCTAGTGAATAAATTACGATTTGTCCACCCCGGACTTAGCGTAACCATGACCTATGCTAACCCCTGCTAGTGATTTAGCATTCCTTTCCTGTAGTAGTTCATTATTTCAGGTGAAGTATTGTATATTGCCTTATTATAATACTATATATCATAATATAACTGTACAATGTGGGTAATATGTAGTGAACTACTGTAATCCAACATGGCCACTCTGGGTTCCACCCAAAATATTGCACAGTAGGAAATACAGAATGCTATTTCAGGTGAGCAATCACAGATAATCAACCTTAAGAAGTTCAGCAGGCTAATAAGGCTGCGTACACAAGGATGTATTTGTATCTAAGAAAGAAGGACCATAGACATATGTATAAACTACGCTCGATTTTTTTTTTATGCAACATACTCCGACATAGGAGGTAGGAGAAAGTGGAAGGTGGGGCTTCACTTATTGACTCCGATGTTAAGGAGGATCAGTTGAAGGAATCAGTGGTCAGTTATATCCAGAGCTGTATGATCCAGTGCTAAAAATCTATAAACTCACAACAAGCTTTGTTTTGACACACCGGTCTGTACGTACATTTAACTTAAAAATCGTTTACCAGCAAACAAACCTATGAGGAACCGCCAATTTTCTGACGGATGCCAAAGCATCCTTGTGAGCGCAGCATGTAATACCAAAGTGAGATCCAGTTATCACAAAGCCAACTGGTATATAAGCTCCAAAACTTCATACCGATGCATATCATAAAAATAAAACATGAGCTAAAAGGAAGACGAGTTTCTTTGTAGAGGTTTCCATCAAGCCGTGGTAAAACAATGCTGGCGATTTCACTTGGCTGATCCTGGTTCACCTTCACAGATTGAACATTCTCATGTCCTATAAACACGAGTGATGAGTTCAGCCTAAAAATGAGAAGATATGATGGTGTAATTTGGATTGCTCAATGACCCTCCAAGGCAAGGACAACGTCACTGGTCTTGATCAAATGACAGAAAGCTTTCGCACATTTACTCCAACAAAAAAAGACTGAAAAAGCTTGGGAATAAGCTGGATGAAAAGAACAAGTGGTCCAGTCCTACAGCCGCAGCAGCTGGAGAGTGTACAAGGCCAATTCATTTTTTTCCCAATGATGAAAAAGCAGCAAAGCAGGAAAATCCCTCAGGTCTCTATTCCAAGTGTCCAGGTCTAAGGGAAGTTTAAAGCTCAGAAGATGTTGCGGAAGTTATTGCTGGAGGCGGAGAGCGGCGGAGCGCTGGCGGCGCTGTACGGTGGTGGAGGTGTCGGGGAAGTAAGGTCCGGATATGGCTGCAGGCCCATCTGCTTGTTGTCCTGCAGCTTGCGCACCACCACACGGCAAAACTCCTCATTGTGGCGCTCGCATGTGTCCAGAAGCTTGCGAACTTTGGCGGTGCGTGTCTGCTGGTTGGCCACCAGCTCGTAGTCCTCGCGCATGAGCAAGTCGCGGGCCAGCAGCGCATCCAGGCTCTGGTTTAGACATGCCTCCGTCATCTGGCGCACAACCTCCTCCCGTCGAGAGCTGATCCATCGCGCTGCCGGGCCCTGGCTGTCCGACTGAATGAGGAAATCTAGAGGATGTTACAGATTATGCACCAGTTACAAACAGGGACCGTTTTAATTTTTGAAATAACTATAAACTTCTTCATCTTATTTGCCAATGTGGAAGTGAGTGAGAAGGAAGTTTGACTTTTTTTGTTTGATTGACTTGTTTGATTTGCTTTCAGCCTGAACCGATGATAGCTGGTGATAGATTAAGTTTGTTCTGTCTGGTAATTATTTCTGGACAGAAGTTAACCATTATATGAACCAAAAGGGATGCGACCTACCTTGTGGATGTGCCTGTAGGGTGAGCGGGTGAATGTTTATGGGCAGGTTGCTCTCACTTTGAGGCGGGTGTGGTCTGAGGGGGGTGCCATAATCCGAGATGGGCTGAGCCGTCTGATAATTAGGATTCAGGTTGCTCTGACAGCCTTGATCCATTAAAGGTTTTGGGGTGTCCAGTGGTATGGACATGACAGATGACAATGGTCCAACTAAGCAAGAAAAAGAGGCATTTGTTATGTACAAACAATAGTCTTTTATATTTACAGGGGTATTTCGCACATAGATGTGAAAATGTTGAGGTCTTACTGGACTAATGCTACATTAACATGCATGAGAATTCATACGCTGCCATTTCGTTGCCAGTGCCATCCAATATTGGAAAACATTGGTAAACTGCCTTGCTCTTGGGTTTGTTTGGAGAAACCAAGGTAGTCAGAAAGCTCCCAAAATTCCAACTTGGAAATCCCCCTTGCAGGTCATTGTGAATGTTGGAAGGTTGTTTCGTTTTTTCCCCATATGATTCATCAGCAGTGCCGTCATCTTTAGCTTCCACGTTATGCTCATTAAATTGAACTGAATTTAGAGCATTAACTAAAATTTTGGAAAAAAATCCCTCAAATAAGACGTGCTTTTTCATTTTATGAGGAACTTCGTACAAATTAGTTTAAGATAAAATCAGTTACAACTGTTTTTTTTTTAAATCAGTTTTATTGCAGCTAGGACCATCACAGGTTTTACACTTTATAGTTATGGCAACAATTCAAACACATGAATCAAGTATAAGGATTACCATGAGATGGATTGGAGATGGTAAGATAGCCTGGTTGGGAGATATCCGTGTCCTGGGAGGAGCAAGACCCTGATCCTGATGTAGAGCTGGTATCCTGTCAAAGTTCCATCACAAAATCGTTAATAAGATTCTATGTGAGATATTATGTGAGACAACACAATGCCTGTATTCATAGTTCAGCCAGCAGGAATCTGAACACTAATCCAAAGGCATAATGGGCATGAACTGAAACCACTTTACAAAGCGTGACCTACAACAAGGACAAATTCTTCTGAAAAGCCTGCTCATAAAAAAAAATAATAAAAAATCAGAGCAGAAATATGAGGAGTATAAAATGTGAAGAAGACACTGACTGGCCAGGGAGTGTTTTGTTCCTTCAGACTCTTATCTGTTCTTTTCACATTCGCCGTCGTTGTTGAAGCGCTGCTCAATGGTCGCATAAACTACAAAAAGAAAACAGCAGAGAGGAGACAGATGGGGTTTTGTATTTAGAGCTGAACTGAAAGCAATTTAAAAGTTTTTAATTGAAACTGTGGCAAATCCAGATGTGCCAACATTGCTAACAAAAAAATCCTAGATGGCAGGCAGAAATAACAGTGGTCGAGATGATTAATATTTTGTCAACCACATGTGTGCTGCTACATAATTATTAGCAGATAGTCCATTTTTTGCCTTGAAGAGGCATTTTCACTGACTGACTGACTGACCGACCAAGTCCTGTTGTTGAAACACATGTGAGTAAGGAGTCTAGCTAGCCGAATTTCAATCTAGCTACCCTTAGCTAGCAAGCAGTGAGCGCTACCAGGGACATTGTAGGTATGTGCCCTCGCTTCGAATATTACTGAATCTAATATGAACTTACAGTATGTTTAAGGAAGGGGTGCGAGGATGTACTGTGGCATGAATGCATCTGAAGCTACATACTGGCCGTATTTATCTCAACCGTAATGTCATTTACTTACATGAATACTTACTAGCTTATGTAATGTTAGTCATGTCTCAATATAGATAACATTAACTAGCAAGCAGGGAGTGATTTGTATGCATCTGCCAAGTTTGTTCGCAAGTAGCTGACTTCTGTGTCATTTACCGATAGTCACTGTGAGTAGCGGTAGGTTAGCTAAAGTTGTGTTGTTTCATAAAGGTGTGTGTCCATTCTTGAAATATTATTGTAGCAAATAAGTTCTATTTAATGATGGGGTGTGATGACTGCATTTGTAGCTACGTACTGGTCGTATTTATCTCGAACATTATGGTGTTTATTTGGATGGATGTGTGTTCTGCACATCAGCTAGCAGTCTATGCTATGCTATGCAGCTGAGGACAGTCCGGCAAAACTAGGCTTGCCTATTCTTCTTTTACTGACCAAAGAGTCCTCTTTCTGCCCAAGACCAAGGTTTGTGAAGTTCACCTAAAAAAAAGTCATCAAGTAGGAAAAGTAACCTCTACCAGAAACAAATGCGTTCATGTACTATGTCCTTTCCCCTTCAGTGAACTGCCTTTTCCCCCCAAGCAGATTTTATTCTCATTTGGTGTAACTGCTCTGTTTTAGTTCAAAAAGGAGAAAAGGTATCGCCATAGCCAAATCGTGGCTAAACCACAAATGGTGACGTCTCTGCAAATGTCTGTTATTTGAAGCTAAATTAAAAATGGATTTCTCAAAATGCATATAATGTAATAGCTCAATGTAACCATTTCAGGTTCCTCTTTTATACTCACTTTTGACCTTTTGACCTCCAGCACCGCCTCCAGGACATCAATTTCATCAAACCTCCGTAGCATGGGCTCCAGTTCGATAAGACAGTCTGGCAGGCAAAAAGGCGGAGAATATTGTATCAAGGCAACATGGCAATATAACAATATCATGATAAATAAAATCACAATACACTTTTCTGAGATATCACCGGTATTGCAATGTCTTTTTATTTATTATTTTTTAGAACAATTACAAAATCTGATTGCTGTAGCTGATCTGATAAAGTACTATATTAAATCTTTAAACTGTAAAATGTTTAAGAGTAAAAATTTAATTAGAGAATTTCTTCTTTCTATTTCACTGTTAATTTATTTATTGTTTCTAAAGCAAACTACAGTTTTGTTGCCTTTTCGTTAGCAAACCAATAGATCATGACTACACTGTACTGTGTAGTATTGCGATATGATATTTTTGTCATATCGCCCAGCCATACGTTGTACATGAACAAGCAGCACACAAAAACACAGTCAACGCCACTAATAACCATTTTGTTCACTGCAAAGCAGGCAGGAAGTGCTTGATGCAATGTGCGTCCAAGCGAGAGTGAAAAAAAGAGGAACCAATGAACAAAGCGGCAAGAAGATGAACAATAAACTAGGCCACTGCATGGAAGCAGATCTTCGGATTAGGAGGGTCTTGAGAAGGGAGGACAAAAATAGACACGCTGCTGTGTGGCTGTTACAAAACAGAGTGCGGGTTGTAATTCTTAGAAACAGCACTGCAAAGATCAGGCACAGGTCAAATGTGGGTCAGGTTGGTTGAATAATGCTGGGCTTTAAGATATGTTACAATACCGAACATTATTTAAGTAATTATTTACACACCATAAGTAACGCTAACTAAGTAATCAACAGCTGATTGAGTTTTTTTTAAATAATGAATTTAATAAATAAAATAATAAATGTGTGCTTATTATTATTATTATTATTTGCAATATTCAATAACCAATAATTCTTAATTAATCTCTTTGTGGTGGCTCACTGACAAAATACATTTCTGAGGCTAAATGTTGGGTGCCAATATTTATGACCTGATTAGTAACACGCTGTAGGTTAAGTCACGCTAATTTATGTGGACTTATTTTGTTAACCAGCTTCGTTAGGCATACTTCATTTTATCAGACATCAACACTATTGTATTCGAGACGTATGAAATTGTTGAAGTTTTCTGTAAAGGAGAAGTCTATTTAACATTTAAGGAAGGAGTCTCCAGTGTCAGTGCTTTGGAACAGTCAGACGTAAAGACTGAGCTTTAAGTTCTCAGACACGGGGACAGACGAGTTTATGTGTTGTGGTTTCTTTGTAACATTTAACGTGAAAAAAGAGGGGGGAAAAACAAGACAGGCTGGTGAGGGAACGGTGGTTTATAGCTGTTATAACGCAAGTGGGAACAGGAACTAACTTGTTTCACGGACATTCCACAAACATCAAACGTAACTACAAGTGGATAAGAAGTATGACATGTCATTCTTTAACAAGTAAAACTGTAAGCGTTGGCAACTTGCTACCGTATAAGTCTAGTGCTCAGGTGAGTACATAAACCTTCACAGACTAGTGAACTGAGAGGCTAGTTACACTAGTGAAAGGTTAAAGGTGAAAGTTCTGCCACTCACTGAGGAAAGAGGGGCGCTCGTCGGGATTAGCGGTCCAGCCGCACGTCATGAGGTTAATGAGCGTCTCTCTGCCAGGGATGTCCGCTGACAGGCTGTCCAGTCCGGTGTCGGGCCGAGAGCCACGCAGGACGCTGAACATTATCTGCATGGGGTTTGTAGCATCTGACCCACAAAGAGAAACACAAGACTCAGCAAACATGAGCTGGAGAAGGAAGTCAAACTATGATTTAAACTATTGTGTCAAGTTTGAACTGGTCACGCAGTTCATGCAGACGAGATATTAAACCTGCTGTCTGAGTTCTATTGGATAAGAACTCTTACGAGCAAAACTTGATCTGTATTGCGCTTTAATCGACCAACAATACACAAATCTAAGACAGAATTAAAATGATGCGTTTGCTCTTTGGACTATATATTTATAGTCATTGTAAAGTCACTTTAATAGGAACACCCGTACCGCTGCTCATTCATGCAAGACAACAGTTAAGAAAGGCCAGGCCAAGTTTTGTCCGATCTTCAAATGTTCAGTTTGGGTGAGCATGCACTGACTGTAGCTTCAGATTTTCATGTGGAACCCGATGTGATTTTCTGCTGTTGTAGCCCATCCGCCTAAAAGTTCGCCACGTTGTGCGTTCTGAGATGCTTTTCTGCTCACCATGGTTGTAAAGAGTTACATGGTTACCGGATCCTTCCTGTTAACTCGAACCCTTCTGCCCATTCTCCTCATCATCTCTCTCATCAACGAGGCATTTCTGCCAGCAGAAATGGATTTTACCATTCGGTATAAACTCTAGAGACTGTCATGTGTGTGAAAATCCCAGGATATCAGCGATTTCTGAACAGCCCTTCTGCTCCAGTTAAACTCACTGAGATCGCGTTCTTCCCCCCATTCTGATGTTTGATCTGAATATTAACTAAAGCTCTTGGCCTGTATGCTCTGCGCTGCTGTGAAATGACTGACTGATTGGATAACTGCATGAATGAAAAGATGTACACGTGTTCCAAGTGGCCAGTGAGCATATATTTATATTCAAATACCTAAATCTGAAGGAACTGTCAAAATGAAAACTGGGAAAAAAAGTGTCTGCCGGCCTGCATTTTTTCAAACCAGTTGTGACATTCAACAGTTACTCACACACACACACACACACACACACACGACTTCCACTACCTTCAAAAGGTATCCGTCGAGACAGCACTTCCCACATGATGATGGCATAACTGAAAGAGGAAGCAGAGAACAGAAGGGTAAACTGGTTGAAGAGCTGCCACTAGGGAATCCCCTTAGAGGAATTAAAACTCTCACTTCAGTTCAGCCCAAAGATTTCAACAGGCTCTTTGACTAATCTGGGACAAATCAGGGAGGAACGCAACACTCATTCTTTTCAGAGACTGAATTCTCATACTCGAACTACAGCTTCCCGGAAGAAATGGGGAAGTCCGTGCAGGTGTAATGGTTAGTGGGACATTGTTCACTGTTCCCTCCTGTTCTGGGAAATGTGACAGCACAACGAGAATGTCTTCGCTTCAGAGATCTGAATGCGGCACTCCCACTGGCCAAAGGCAGTAACGGATACAAGGAGACAGAGGAGTGTTTGGGCTGCAATGCGCTGCAGGGAAATCAGAACAATTTACAGTGCTTTTTTTTTTTTCTAAACCACCACTGCATGGTTATACCACAGCAATTTAACATTAACATTGTTATTATTAAACAACAACACATTGTACGTTTTAGCCGTTTCTAGTTACACTTAATGTTGTAGAACAAGTTAGGTCACTCACAGGAAGACAAAAAAACAGGAAGGCAAAAAACAAGGCGCTTTGCCATTTTACCGAGAAACTGTCAAGCGCAAAGTCGTGAAGACTTTCCTGTGGTGGAAAACCTTCTGACTGTTACAAAGCGCTGACACTGGAGAATAAATAAATGTCCCCTCAAAGTTTTAGAAACAATATCATATTAAGACAAGTGATATTTCTATAAACCTCACAACCGGAATGTCTTCTGACCAATCAGAATCGAGAATTCAACAGCGCTGTGGTTCGAATGTAACTACATACATACATTCTATAGCGAAATTAATGAAGCACTGAGCAGAAAATCAGTACGAGGCAGACCTGTACATGTCCTGCTTGACATCCGCTCTCCGAGTCTTGTTGGGTTCGTACTCTTCAGGAGGCATATAGATGACGGTGCCGCCCATCTCGGCCGGCTTTGATCCAGAACCTTTGCTAATTGAGAGCTGCCGCCATTTTGACAAACCAAAGTCGGCTATCTGGAAAGGAAGATAAAGAACTTCAAAGTTATGTGGTCGATGAGGCTTGTTCATATTAACATCTAAGAGTAAGACAAGAGTTGCTCTGGCTTCTTGGGATTGGCAATGTGCCAATAAGTGTCATTCATTAAAAAAGTAGTATTCATTAGAGAATATGCTCAGCCAGGCCAAGACCTGGCAGGAACAGCGAGGCTTGAGAAGGAACACTGAGGTTTTTGGAAATGCTTACTCATGGCTCATGAATCAAGAAAGTGTTCCAATATCGACTCACATTCTAGCTAAGTACAGTAAGCACAAGTCAATAAATAAAGGAGGGAAATGGTCCACTGAAACAACAATTGTTAAACCAGTTCCCCTGTGCTTGCAAATTGCGAAATTGAGGAAGCTGTGAAAAAAATGGCAAAACCTCTGGCGAGCTCCAGGCTTGTGGTTAAGACAAAGCTTACAAACCTTCACGTGGTACTCGCCGTCCAGAAGAATGTTCTGCGTTTTCAGGTCATGATGGAGCAGCGGAGGAGTCATGTTATGGAGAAAGTTAACGCCCAGAGCGATTTCATACAGAATGCGCAGCCTGAGAGGCCAGGCCACCACTGGATACATGTTTTTCTGAGAGAGAGAGAAAGAACAGAGCATGAAAATGAACTAAAGCTGAGATAAACAAAGTTGCAACAAGCCTGAGATTTGAAGTTCTCAACTCCGACAAGTGTGCGAATCACGCTGTCCCCATGACATGGTCTAGCTTCTAGGCACAAATGAAAACTAGGAATTTTTTTTTTTTAAACGGTCTGTTTTAGGTTCAACTTGCAAGATGACCAATAAGGCAGACTCTTAATTAAAACAGTAAGGATTGCCTTGGAACCTTTCATAAGCAGTTGAAATTCTCCAACTCGAGACCTCATTACATAGCCCTTCGTTAGCTTGCTCAGTTATGTTATAGACTGTAATTTAGATCCACATGAAGTAATCAAGTGGCCTGTTAATAGGTCTGTATAATCGCTTAGTTACAGAGGTGCCAATGTTTAAGAAAACTATACTTTTTGTGTGTTCTCAGCTAAAATAGCGATCAGACCATGTGAGGCTAAAATTCACCTGGTAAAAAAGCCAATTCACATGTGAAGTAGTGCAAGTTCGCCTGTGCTTCTGGTAGCAGTAACTTTCGCTTTGCAACAACTTTATTTAGGTGAACTTTGACCTGTGAATTCACGAACATCAATCTTGTAAGCCGACAGAAAACACGTCTTTTTGGTCAGTAAATTAAATGGAGGAGCTGCTAATTATCAAGTTAGTGCTCACGTCTGACTTCAACCAAGTGGTTTTTCCAGATGCATTAAAACACAGTCTGTAAGGAGCTACTGATATGATGGATTTGGATGAAAATCCCAGAAATACTCTGGGATGTAATAATTACATTACCCCCACCTTCCCATGTAAAAGTAATCCAGTTTGAATGTGGCTTTATGCACCCAATGTCTCTGGTTATTTTTATGGTCTAACTAGCTATATGTTGGAGAGCTCATGATCTCATTATCAAACCTTTCACGACCTGGATCAGGTATACTGCAGAAGGGAAAACCCAGAACTGTTTTTCCCTGAAAACTGAATGAATAATCACCAACGAGAACCTTTAATGGATAGATGGAGCTTCCACTCCAGACCTGTGTACCCGATGTGTTGATTAATTTGAAGTGTCCTCTACTCGAACACACATGATTCAAGATGATCAGCTTTATATCTGGACCAGACGTGTTAGAGCAGGAGTTGAGAACTTCTTATTCGTATTTGAGTCACACGAATTAAGCACCACACACAATCCAGACGTCCGTACCTCATGCAGAAGCTCGTCAAGAGAGCCATTGGTCATGAATTCGGTGACGATGCAGAAGAACTCGGGCTCGTTGCACACGCCGAAGATCTGGATGATGTGGTTGAACCTGGCCTTGTGAAGCACCTCAGCCTCTTTCAGTAAGCAATTCCTTTCCCTGCCAGGAAGTTTAAAGTGATGAAAGGACTACGGGATTCCCCTACTGCCTGCATTACAGCTAAACTGTTTAGTCAGATTGTACAATAGTGACAGTGCTGATCTGCATTTCAGTTTCGTTTCTGCCGTCTCTCTCTCTCTCTCTCTCTCTCTCAGCATTTCAGGTTTTCCATAACTATTGTATACATAAGAAATAAAGCAAAACACTTTGTGTTTTATTCATTTGTACCTCTGACCAAAACTTTGACACTGGAGACTCCTTCCAAAACTGCTCAGTAAACATCTCCTTACAGAAAACGTCACCATGACAACAATTACCACTATACAAGTATGTTGTTACTATGGAAACAGACAAAACTGTCAAAGACGCTATTACATAAAATGAATCAATACCTTCCGACTAATCAGGATCTATCGAGAACTCGGGTAGAAGATATCGCAACACTACAGGATATCGTTCGCTAACCAGAACTTGACACCAATATTCAAAATATAACACATACATATGACGTAAAACGTATTTGCAATGAACTAAGTTATCTTTGTTGTACTTCTACAAACAGTCTACCTCATCCTGTCCCTTCGGAAACATTACCGCGATAATGTTGCATGTAAAAGCGTATAATGGCTTCGTAGTTTAGCTGTAATATGAGGATATTTATGACTACTAGTTAAACTCAACAATCAGTGGGGATTTACGACTCATAAAAATATGATCTCACTTCCTTAAATGGTGTAATGAAAGACCAGAAAGATCTGAAGCTCCACTTTCTTCCCAGCTAACATCCTATAGTCTCCTGAAGACAGTTTCAGCTCTCACTATGTCCCCGCCTCAACAACTTCTATGCAACAGTGTTCACCGTGCAGACCCAGAGTTCTCCACTTTTTACAGTTCCATAATAATTCCTATGTTTCTTCATCAACACTTTCTTGCCTTAGTAAAGTCCTTGAACACTACTTGCTCAAGGACGAAACATGGTGTTCTAACCCACAGAAGATACCTAAAAGAAGGACTGTAAGGATTGTACAAAATTTACGTGATGAAAATACAGTGTAAAGTCATAAAGTCACACAAAATAAAATCGTAAAGTCGTACATCTTAAAATTGCAAAGTCATACAGGGTAAAATCAAAAAGTCATACTAATTAAAATTGTAAAGTCATACAGATTAAAATCATAAAGTCGTACAGGGTAAAAACATACAGATTAATATCGTAAAGTCGAACAGATTAAAATCGTAAAGTCATTCAGATTAAAACTGTAAAGTCATACAGTGTAAAATTGTAAAGTCTTACAGAATAAAATCATAAAGTCATATAGATTAAAACTGTTAGTCATACAGACTCAAATCGCAACGTCGTACAGATTAAAATCATAAAGCCATATAGATTAAAATCGTAAAGTTCTACAGATTAAAATCGTAATGTCGTACATGTTAAAATTGTAAAGTTGTACAGACTAAAATCGTAAAGTCTAAAAGTTGTACAGTGTAAAAAAAGTTGTACAGACTAAAATCGTAACGTCATACAGATTAAAATCGTAAAGCCTTATAGATTAAAATCGTAATGTTCTGCAGATTAAAATCGTGAAGTCTAAAAGTGTAAAGATGTACAGATTAAAATCGTAAAGTCGTACAGACTAAAATCGTAAAGTCTAAAAGTGTAAAGATGTACAGATTAAAATTGTAAAGTCGTACAGTGTAAAGTCGTACAGTGTAAAGTCGTACAGATTACAATTGTAAAGTCGTACAGTGTAAATTCGTACAGATTAAAATTGTAAAGTCGTACAGTGTAAATTCGTACAGATTAAAACTGTAAAGTCGTACAGTGTAAAGTCGTACAGATTAAAATTGTAAAGTCGTACAGTGTAAATTCGTACAGATTAAAACTGTAAAGTCGTACAGTGTAAAGTCGTACAGATTAAAATTGTAAAGTCGGCCTAAATTTGATCATTTTTGACAGCAGTGTAACTCCACAGTGTGACACATTTCAGCTAAACAAGTTTTTCGCTACTTAAAAACAATCGCAAATCAAAACACACACACACACACACACACTGGAAGTTCATACCTTTCTCCGACCGGGGAGTCCAGTTTTAAGCACTTAATGGCGACGGTGGTGCGCCAGTCGCTGTGCTGCGCCCGGAACACGGTGCCGAAGCCGCCTTTGCTGATGTAGTGCAGGTCGGTGAGTTTGCGGTACGGGATCACCGGCAGCGTGCTGGTCAGACTGCACAGGTTCACGCAGCCAGCCTGGTCCATGCTGAACGCTCACACAGATAACGGCATTCCGGCAGGCGAACAAACACTGAGTCACTCCCAGAGCAAAGAGAGCGGAAGGACAGATCAGGACTTCACCGACACTTTGAGGCGAATGTGCGTAACACTTCTCCTTCTCCTCCTCCTTCTTCCTCACCCTCTTCCTCCTCCTCCTCCTCCTCCTGCTCCCCCGAATAAAAACCCCGCAACACTGTCTTTACACAATCAGCTATAAAATAACACCTCTACACACACACTGTCACCCGATCACACTGCTGGCCACACACACTCATGTGAATGTGACCCTCTCTAAGGCGTGTGTTTGCCTAAAATCGCAGCTTCACGGATTTTTCGCAGGTGCGCACTTACGCGACAAAAATATCACACACATCCGAGCGCATTGCTGCGTTATTACTCATTTTCCCCCTACCCATATTCCGGCAAACCCCGCCCCCTGGCATGTGATTGGCCAGCAGTTCATACACAAAAACACCCCATTGTTCAAATTTCAAAAAATATTTATTAGTATTCATTTTATATAAATGTAAGATCAATTATTATATTCTTCTTATGATTAATTAATATAAAAAACAGCACGTATAGTCAATAAATAGCTTTATTTTTAAACAAAATAAAATTTTTAAAATTGGATTGTATAAATGCAATGTTTCCATGTGCATTATTATTATTATCATTATTATTATTATTATTATTATTATTATTATTATTTGGAATGTAACCATTATTATAACAAAACTATTATATCCATTTGTGTACATAACTTTATGAATGGGAAATGGGAATATGTATATATAAACAATGTTTATAGTTTTTATTGTTGTTGGTGTTGTTGGTAGTAGTGTTGTTATTGTTTTTGTTTGTTGTTGGTGTTGGTGGTAGTGTTGTTGTTGTTGTTGTTGGTGTTGTAGTTGTTGTTTGTGGTGGTGCTGTTGGTGTTGTTGTTGTTGTTGTTGGTGTTGTAGTTGTTGTTTGTGGTGGTGCTGTTGGTGTTGTTGTTGTTGTTGGTGGTGGTGGTGGTGTTGTAGTTGTTGTTTGTGGTGATGTTCCTGTGGTGGTGTTTCCTTTTTAAAAGAAAAATATACAATGAAATGTAGGCATTAACAGGCTATTATCCATTAAATTTTTTTTGTTGTATATGCATTTGTGTAGGTTATATATCTTTATGAATGGGAATATAATTTTATATTTTAAAAATAAATCAAAGTACACCATTATAGTGTTGTTGGTGTTGTTGTTGGTGTTGGTGGTGGTGATGTTGTTGTTGTTGGTGCTGTTGGTAGTAGTGTTGTTGGTCATCTTGTTGCTGTTGTTAAGAGGACCAAATTAAATAAAAATCCTGTTTCGATTTCCTCTTAAAAAGAATAATATACAATGAAATGTAGCCATTAACAGGCTTTATTGTATATGCATTTGTGTAGGTTATATATCTTTATGAATGGGAATATAATTTTATATTTTAAAAATTAAATCAAAGTACACCATAATAGTGTTGTTGTTGTTGTTGTTAATATTAATATTAACACTAATATTGGGACAGAAGTGAATACATGTACGTATTTTTATTATATGAAATGTAGGCATTGTTTTATTTATTTACTACTTTAAATGAAAGCCTACGGTTTTGGTTGCCACAGCGATGCAAACGACATCTTAACTGTCCAATCAGATCAGAGGAGGCGGGGTTACTACTAGCCAATCATAGTGCTGGAAGCAGAATATTTACTTGGAGTTACTTCCGGGTTTAATAACTAAGCGTGTCTGTTAGGAAAACAACCAAATCTGGCGAGGAACATTTTTAAAGCTTTAACTTGTTTATTCTTGGTTTAGAAAACTGTTTATATATAAATAGCCTCATTATATATTAAAAAAAGAGCAAGTTATCGACTTTAACAGTGTACATTAAAAATACAACAGTATAATAGTTTCCATTCACATGGCCTACATTATACAGAGCTGTATATTATTTAGGGAATTAATAAAGTTCTGGATATGTACAGGTCTTTAGCTAGAGAACCTGAGGAACTCTCATCATGAGATAATGCACAGTAAAATCAGTAAATCAAGGCCTACAGCCAAGTAGACTAGACAGGGAATTCCCATGATGTAAGAAGCTTATAATGGGCTTCTGGGAAACCCTCAGAAATAATGGCATCTAATATTATCTAGAATATATCAGGTTGGGAAATGTCCAGAAATCCAAAGAATATTACTCACAGTATTTATTGTACTCCACATATTGTAGCATATGTCACAGTGTTGATACAATTTGGTATTATAATTCCCTCTGTTGTTCAAAGGGGAATATGTCTATTCAGTTAGAAAAGAATAAAGCAACTATTCACCAAACATGCAATTATTGGCAAAAAATTAAATCGTGATGTTACCCAGTGGATAAGATAAAATTAGAAACTAGATTAACTGACTAATGACCATCCGTTTACAACTTACACCCTGTCTTATTTTCCATTTTAGTCTCTTTTATTACACAATTTTTTTATATATATATGTATATATAAGTATAGTGTAGAATAGTAACTTATTTGTCAAAAAGTGGTGTCCCAATTATTTAAATAATTAATACATGAATGATCCAGTGCAGCCAGAGATCTGTCAGTCAACTTTGATTTTTCTGAGTATAAATTTTTTCAAATGAATCCAGATTATTATTATTATTATTATTATTATTATTATTATTATTATTATTATTATTTTGAGTGGAGGAACATTTTCAATAGATGCATATTACACTTTCAGTGTTTGACTTATTTTGTTTGACAGTATGCGCTGTAAATATATAATGAGTTTTGCAGTATCAATCAAAATTAGTCTTTACTGGGTAGCATTCACAATGAAAACCTTTTTTTTTTATTGTTTTTTTGTTTTTTTTGGGAGGTAATTTTAAAAAATTCCCTTTACATTGGTTTCAACTTAATATTAAAGGTCATGCTATTCCAAAGTGAAACAGCAGGGGGAGCTCCTGCAGCATTTGTTTTAACACGATAAAGTGAACCGAAACAGAATTAAAAGGCATGTAATCAAAATAATAGTACATTATTATTTAGTACATCCAATAATTTGTGGCAGAATGATATCCTTTAATCAGATTATGATGTGCAAGCACAAGTTATATGGAAAAGCGTTTTCATTTCTTTTTTTGAACAAGGGTACGAATAACAAAGGCAGGGAGTTTAAAATATATAGTATGTTTAATATATTTTAATATGTATTTAACAGAGGGCTATTTCATATCTTTTAAAGTAGTCATATTTCTTATCTTTAAAAAAAAATAAAACATACAAAAACATACAAAAACTAACCTTTTTTTAAATATTAGTCATTCCTAAAATCCTTTCTAAAAACGACCATAACATGTATATGTCCTAAAATTACAATTAAAGAATTGGCAGTTGTTTCTTATCAATATTACACGTTAGCTTTAAAGATAAATTCAGTAGCGTTTCATTTCTTCCGGCATTAGTAATCACGTGGGTACACGCCTTTGCTGTCACTGTTGCTGAAATCTGATTGGTGCAAATGGCTGTCTGTCATACGGATGCCCCGCCTCTTGCTGAAACTAGTCCAGTGTGTGAGAGGATGCTGAAGCAGTCATCAGCTAATCTCAGAGCAACCTCAATCTGATCTAAAAAAAAAAAAGAAAAGAGGAATCGTTTAATGGTGATATTGCAGCTGATCAACCTTGACTGCTGGTAAGTTTACATGCTACACAGATGTCCTGTACCTATTACAAATTAATTAGATCTTACTCGATGGTTCTTGTGGCTCTCCAAGAAATAAGAGTGGTTCTATTTGCAATCTTTTATACACACAGATCCTGAATCTTCTCCCATGTGACCAAAGAAGTGTCTCGTTTTTTTATCGACTTATTCCTTCAAACTGTAAGCCTTCGTCCTATGGAGAGCTCCCTGGCTGGACACACTACACACTCGCACAGGAGAACCTCATCCCTGGGTAGTCTTTCTGATCATGCCAGTGAAGAGAACGGGATGAGGACCAGTACAGACGAGTGGCACGACAGACCGCCTGTACCAACCTTACTAGGTTATGAAGTCATGGAGGAAAGGGCAAAGTTCACAGTAAGCCTTTGACACTCTTTATATATATATATATATATATATATATATATATATATATATATATATATATATATATATATATATATATATATATATATATTTAAACAATCTATTTCACTACAGCGCTCGATTCTGATTGGTCAGAAGGTGATGATGCATTTTCTATAACAGCAGCTCAGACGGTAGTTTATATTCATGCGCTTATTCTAATCTGTTTCGTATTTGCACAGGGACTTGTATGGCTCCACATAAATAGATTAAAAATGTGTGTAATTGTCCATTTGGAAGGAGTCTCCAGTATCAGCCCTTTGTAAAACAAACAGTAAAGCTGTAATTAATTTGCTGTAATCAGAGAAATTTCCGCTTTACGGTCTCTCTGTAACGTGAAAAACTGTGCATGTTTGTATTAGGGAACAGGGATGCCTCGTTGCTTATTCTCCTATAACAGAACATCCTGAAGCGTTTTATTCCTCACGTATTAATGCTGTTAGGAAATCAGTGCTTGTAGAAGCATGGAGTATGTGTGACTAAACAGGTGTGAGTAATTCTTGCCATGCTGAAGCCATCCTGAAAATAATGGAAGTGTCTAGTAGTCACCAGCACATGACATTAGATGGGAAACACTTGCAAAAGGTCCTTTATGACTGTAACACTGGCTTAAAAGCCAACATTTCTAAACATGACATTCTATCTCTTCGCTCTTTCCAGGTCTACAAGATCTTGGTGAAGAGAGCGCCCGATGAGAGCTGGGTGATTTTTCGGCGCTACACGGATTTCTCCAGACTTAACGACAAGGTTGGGAGGAAGTGACTCGAGTCAGGTGACAGAAAAGTGATCCAGGCATTGTCAAAGTCTCACACAGTTCCTCTCTTTTTGTTGTCTGTGTGTGTGTGTGTGTGTGTGTGTGTGTCAGCTCAAAGAGTTGTTTCCCAAGTTCAGACTCACTCTGCCACCCAAGCGTCGCTTTAAAGACAACTACGACATGAACTTCCTGGAGGAGAGACAAGAGGGCTTGCAGGCTTTCCTCCAGAATCTGGTCGCTCAAAAAGACATGACTAACTGGTACTTTAGAACACCTGAAGCTCCTAAAAACCAATGAGATTCATGTAATTACATATTCAGTATATTTGTCTGAGCATCTAGTTGATTTGGAAACCTGTGATTTGAATTTGGACGTGATGTGAATGCCAAATGTAAGAGCACCTTTTCAAATTTTTTTTTATTTTTGGAAAAAAAATTCCAGGCGGTTCCACCAGGGGGCACTGTTCAATCTAAATTCGACATAACGCTACGGGTCTGATACACAGTGAGTCAGATCGTTTAGAACACCAGCCCTTTTGTAGATAAGTTTTAGGATATACCAATGCTTAAATTCAAGGAATCGTTCTCAAATTTCGTTCTGTAACTAACACCACTGACTATCTGACAGCCTAGCGGCCGTTAGCTAACGACGTTAGTAAGTTCACCCTTTCGTAGGGTAGTTGCCTGTTTATATCACAACACTGATTAGTCAGAAGACATTGGTGATTTTTCTGTAACAGCATAACAATTTAAATCTAATAATTCTTGTTATTTAAGATAAAAAAAAAAAGTGTTGATTGATGAAAATTTGTTTAAGGAGATGTTTATGTATCATTGCCGGAAGGAGTCTCCAGCGTCAGCACAAGTTAGGATTGTATAAAACGGGTGTAATCTGGGTTTCTAAAGAAATTTCTAAATACATTTTGGTTGTAGTTTGCGAGAGAAAAAAAATTGAAGTCTCAGATTTTAAGGATGGCTGATGATTGATTGAATCCTTTGGCTTCAAAAGATTCCAAATGAATAAATGTAAAGGCACTGTACATCCTTTTTTTTTTTTTTGTCCTAGTGATGTAGTGAGAGGGTTCCTGTGCTTGGATGACCCACCTGGTCCCTTCGATAGTCTGGAAGAGAGCAAGGTTCGAGCCTTTCATCCTGCTGTGTGACATTTTGGAGGTATTGCGCTGGGTTTTACAGCTCTCACCTGTTGCAGGCTTACTGCGAGACCCTGGAGGAGACGAACCATCGGCTGCAGAGGGAGCTGCAGGATAAGCAACGGGAAATCCAGTCTCTTAGAAGAATCTTGGAGGACCGAGAGCTCCAAATCAGCGGGCTGGAGAAAACCAAGAAGTAATATCGCCAAGAGCATGTGACTTATCTTAATCTTGCTTTAGGCTATTGGTTAATACTAGAGAAGTTTTCTGCAGAAAGATATTTCCACTGGTTTCTGCTCTATCACTGAAATCAGCACTCTGTGTTTCACAGCAGCATCTGTGACGAGTTAAGTGAAGTCCACGCAGTGTGTAGTGAGACCGTGAAGGAAGACGCACACACAGAGCCGGAAATTGAAGTAGCAAGGACGGACGACGCAAGCGACCCAGACAGCAGGTGTTCATTCTTTGGAATTTCTGATCATGCATAGTTTGTACCTTAATTTATACCACGACACTGCTGAATCTGTGATTCTGATTCATCCAAAGATGTTGATTCATTGTCCGTAACAGCAGCTTTCACAGCTTTGGTTTATATTATCGCGCTTGGTTGAGTTGATCGTTTCTATAGTAACAGCTCATTCACAAGGACCAATCATTGATATGGTGAAGTTTTCTGTGACAAGATGTTCATTGAGCATTTGTGGAAGGAGTCTCCAGTTTCAGCACTTTGTTAAATTCTTCCGCCACAGGAAAGTCTTCAGGATGGAGGACTTTGCTCTAATCGGTTTCTCTGTAGCATAACAAGATTATGTTACAGTTTTTTTCTTATTAACTTAAAGAAAAGAGAGAGAGAGAGAGAGAAGCTGGTGAGAGAACTCTTTTATGTTCATAGCACCTGTAAGGTACGTGATAACTTGTTTCGTGGACATTCCACCAACTTAAATGTAACTATAAATGGATAAAGCCGAACATTTCCTTCTTTACTAAATCATAAAAATTGTGTCATTGGCAAACTGCTGTGGTATCAGAGCAATAAAGCACTTCAGGAAGTGCTGTTACTGGGAAATATTCAACTACTGGGTGCTAACAGGAACTCCACTTCTCTGCGACACGGGGCATCACGCCACCCGTGGTTGATTATTTTCCTGTATCAGCATGCCTCCAAGTGTTTTATTCCTTACTTAAACTGCTCATTTCCAATCTACTGTATGAACATCATACAAAAAGTAAATAAGCTTTTCTACGGACTAGAAAAGTCAGTCTATGTGAACATGGAAAATAGGATCTCAAATAGTGATCTGATAACAACTGATATGTTTATGAGAAAATCATAATAGTTTGCCTGGGAAATACTAAAGAAATGCATTCCAAGTATTTTCAAGTAACCACTCATATTCCTCAGACTTAAGGTCTGTGGTTTTAAGATTCGCACTAGGGAGTGGAAAGAGTCCGCTGTTTTTTTTACAGCTGAGCCATAAAGTATTACTCATTCGTGAAACAAGCTGTCTGGATAACACACACACACACACACACACACACACACACACACACACACACACACACACACACAAACATGCCTCAGTATCTTCGAATACTCACAGTTGCTTATGAGGGAGACGCTAAATGAGTAGGAAATGAATTTAAACTATTACTTTATTAATTTAGAGTTCTTTAATTTAAAGAAATAAGTTTATTTTTGATTTATAGCTCTGATTAACAGGCACATGGTAGGAAAAAAGGCATTCGGAAATCGGTTGAATATTCGACCAAAAAGATCGTTGCTCTTCTTTATTTTGTGGTCAAGACAAAACAACGCAAATGTACACGGTGCAACAAAAGCGCTTCTATAACGAACAAACAAAAGTGTTCACACCTCGTCCGTTTGTTGTGTCTGAATCAGAGCAAAATTCATACGTTTGGTTTGTTTGCTATTTGGTTTGGTCGAGTTTCTCACTACACGTAATTAAATGAACCAAAAAAGCAAAAAAAGAAAAAACAACAATAACAAAAAAAAACTGTAGCTAAGGGACTTGGAGGGCTGAAAACGTTCTCGTAAAACTCTTTCATTCACTGGTCAGAAATATGGCGACGTCAACAAAACTTTAGCAAGTGTCCGATGTAGTTATGCATGGAAAACACCGAGCCAGTGCTAAATACATGATTAGATAAATTATATAAGTAAAATATAATCTTTCTTCTGTCCAAATATCCAGAACACATGCTATTAACGGTTTACTAACTGTTCCGTACTAACTTTTCCGTTGAGGACAAATGAGGACAATTAATACAGTATCATGATAATAGTACAAAACTTAAAATATTAAATATGTTTACATTGAATTACTTGTGATGTGTTCAGTGATTCGGGTGCTAATTTATTGGTTGGTGCTATCACCATATTGATGAGAAATTCAGAAAAGAAGTAATGTGATGGAGTAATGTCGGTGCAAACATTGGACTCATTCCCAGAACGCAATGCAGCTATATGAAAAAATATATATATAAAGCGCTGCTGCATCACTCTCTTTAAGTAGATATGAAGCAAGGGGTAAATCCCACTGCACCACTGCATCAGCAGGTGGTCGAACGGCATTGTGGGTAATGTAGGATAAGTGAAAATAGACCAACTTAAAGATAAAAAACTCAAAATGGATGCTGTTGAGAATTTTCGTGTTAATTATAGATAATACGCGGGTCGTTCAGGGTGGAATTCTTTTTTCTCTTTAACATGTCGTACATGTGTTTCTTACAGACAATTCTGTCCCACAAAACATAAGTCATGTTTATTTGCCTCCCCAGTTTGGACCCCCAGTTGGCAAAGAGAAGCCATGCAGCTTACTGGAGCGGTTCGGCGTCAGAAGACAGCGAATGTGTGAGCTTCCACAGATCAACATATCTCAAGGACCAGGCTTAGAACTTCCATCGTCTGCATTCTGGAAAGATATATTTGGATTCTTGGAAATTAGTTTGAAAGATCAACGGATCTAAACACCTGGAGCTAAAATGATCTCTGGTGATATTTACAAGCCACAACTGTTTTTTTCTCGGCAGAAATATGTTGGAGTGGTCTGAGCAGCTGGGCTGAGAGAGATCAGAACTATTTACAAGGCGAGAAGTGATGGCATCTTAGATGTTACAGAATGCAGATTCTGAGCAGTGCCTTTTTATGTCTAAAATCGTCAAATAGCACATTTTTAGACGTGTACATCTGGAGTGGACATTAAGAAGTCTGTTTTATTGTATTTTCTCGAGGGCTTGACTATATTTGGAGTGCTTTTGAGTGTGTGTGTGTGTGTGTGTGTGTGTGTGTGTTTGTGACTGTGTGCTTATTAATCTATTGCTATTAAGGTGTAGATTAATGCGCTTGCTGTAATACATCATCGTTTCCATAGTAACAACTCATTCAGGGAATAAATAGATTTTCAATGCTGTTATTTAACAAAGAACAATATGTGCAGTCATTGATATGGCGAAATTTTCTGTAAGGAGATGTATATTTAACATTTATAGAAGGAGTCTCCAGTGTCACTGCTTTGTCAGTCAGTTTCTCTGAAACATCACCAACTCCATCTTTTGTCTCATTCAAAAGAGAGAAAAAAGAGAGACTGCTGAGCGAATGTCGGTTTATAGCTGCTACAACGTAAGCAGTGACAGGAACTAATTTGTTTCGCAGCTGTCCCACAGCATTAAATGTAACTATAAATGTTTAAGACTATGATGTGTCATTGATTAGTTAAGTAAAACTTGTCATTTTTGAAAAACTGCTGTATAGGAAACATTGGGGTATAAAAGTAACAGCACACATGTTCCCCACACATTACCCACAATGCCATTCGACTGCCTGCTGAAAGTGGTGCCAGTGGGGTTTAGCCCTTGCTTCATCTTTATGTAAAGAGAGTGATGCAACAGCTCTCTAACCTCACTTCCAAAGCTTCAACATTCACAGTAATACCACCACCAATGCCATCACACTTATCATCTCATAGATGGCTAACTAGCTGAGTCGAGTCTCTGCCATACAGCTGCATTGCATTCTGGAACGTCCAGCATTTAGATCAACATCTCCACTACTTCTGTGCTGGATTTCCCATTAATGTGATGTTGAACATCACTGGAAAATGGTGAGTAAGAAAAGAACCTCTTGCTATTTTGTTTTTAGGAGGAACTCTTGGACTCGAGTCCAATCTCAAGATGTTTTCTGTATCGACTCAGATTTTTCTCTGACTTCCTGCCATTTGTTTTTGGAGTAGACTCAGTCTCGGGCATTGGTCTCCCTAAGTATTGTCTTGGTCTAAACTGAGAGCTTGTAAAATGATGTTATTATGTTGTCGAAATGATCATGTTTTTAATTTTCACATGCACAAAGTTTGACAAAAGTAATTCCTTGTTCTAGAAAACAGCCTAATCATTGGCTAAGTACATGAATGAAGCCAAATAATTTAAATAAAGGCTTGAAAAGGATTTGATGATTTTCAGTCTCGCTTTCATTCGGACTCGATGTTGACTTTCATTAAAACTATACAATGCCGTTCTTGTCTACAACCTTACCATTATCCCTTATGTCTGGGAATTTCTTTCTCCTATTAAACACCATTGTAACTGCGCTCTCAGCTTCATCCTGTGACGCCAGTGTGGCACACAACCGCTACAAGTTTTACACAGGAGTAACGAACACACAGCACCAACTAACAAATTCGCACCACGATCACTAAACATATCACAAATATTTCAACATAAACATGTTTAATGTCTTTCAGGTAGGAGGTTTCCTTTAAATAACTTAGAAAAACCTTTATATGTACGGGGGTTCAGGAGCCAAAGGCATCTATGCAATGCCTCCAGATACATGGCTGACCTAGAGCTAAACTTCCCATGCCTTAAGATGATTGTTTCCAGGGCAGCAAGAACAAGTAAGTGGCCGTTCAAAATCTCTTTCCCTTCTCTGGAGACACTTGGCAGAGAGAGAGCTATGTAAAAGCTACAATAATGACATGCTTTGATATGAGCTTGGAACAGCACGGTCTGCATCTGCAATGAGGATTTGCTATGTGGTGCAAATAGCAGTGTAAATAAATCGATATAAATTTCAGATCCTCCAGCAATTTATACATTTATAAAATTTTTAAAAGTTCAGCAATTTTGTTTAATCATAATACAAAGAAGACCACAGCAGTATCAGATGGTGACAATATGTGAGACAAAAGCTGTTTTCTATTCTTCCTTATCTGTTCATGAAGGCCAAATTATTCCTCTCCAAATATGAGTCAAATTTGTGTACTAAATTCAGAGCACTTTTTGCCTTGCGTAGATCATGCCAAGAAAGCTAATGAATACAGGACTACTCTAAAATTTGATGTAAGAAAGAATTACGCTTTTAACTCCTGTCTATCTGTCGTAACTCCTATCTGTCATAAAATATGTACTGTTCCTAAGATTGCTCCCCGGGAAATGCCGTAGCTGTTGTGGGACCAACACTATTTTAATACAATATGTTGGAGTAAGCACATTCAGAAATACATATCCAGCAAACACATTTAAGCCTGGCGTCGTATACATAACCATTGTGCATGACTTATGACTTATGTCTTAAAAGTATGGAGTGTGAGTTGAACTCCTGACCACAGCACAGCCATCCATGGCCAGAAAACAGATACCAAACACAGAGGTGCAGCATGGTACGATAATAAATCCACGCTCCCGCATTTTCTCTTCTTTTCCATTGTCAAGTAACCCTTATTTCTTACATAATTACATATTTGATATTTTACACCTTTTTTTTTTTTTACCTTGGAAGAAGGAAGTTTATAGCAATTCAAGCTTTTAGCTCATTAACATTCCAAACAGTCCAAAACACACTGACTTGAGGAAAAGTGCTGCTAGTGGAGTAATAACTCATTTGAATAAAAGCAGTGATCAAGGACCTTACTCAAGAGCAAGAGTAAATACGGCATCCGGTGAAAAAGGACTTCAGGAATTACTTAACACAAGTAATCAGAAAATGTTTTATATCTAAGGAAGCAATTTTGAACATTTATTTTAACTAATTAAATGAGCTATACTGAAATAAACTCCATTGTCAACAGTATGTGTACACAGAAAGCTAATATTTGCTGACATTTTTTATAGCTACATAGTTGGCTCTCTAGCAAAGATGCACCTTACAGATGATCCTAAACATTACTGTAGGCTCTCTCTCTCTCTCTCTCTCTCTCTCTCTCTCTCTTCCACAAAAATACGGCATTTACCATTTAGGAATTACAGCCATTTTAAGCAAAGTACCTCCATTTTCAGGGGCTCAAAGGTATTTGGACAATTGACTGACAAGAAGTTAATTGGTAATTGGTTAACAGGTACAGTCCATTCCCTCATTACTTCAAGACAAATGAAGCAGATAAAAGGTCTGGAGTAGATATCAGGTATTGAGTTGGCATTTGGCAGCTGTTCGACTGGAGCTACCAATATGAAGTCCAAGGAGATCTCAATGCAAGTGAAGGAGGCCATCATTAGGCTGAAAAAACAACATAGATCTATAAGAGAGACAGCAAAAACCTTAGGTGTGGCCAAATCAACAGTTGGGTACATTCTTAAAAAGTAAGAAAGCACTGGTGAGCTCAACAACATCGAAAGGCCTGGAAGACCACAGAAGACAACTAAAGCGGAAAATCCTTTCCTTGGTGAAGAAAAACCCAACAGAAGTCAAGAACACTCTGGAGAAGGTAGGTGTATCATTGTCAAAATCTACGATCAAGAGACGCCTTCATGAATTAAATACAGAGGGTTTACAACAAGGTGCAAACCACTGGTAACATTCAAGAACAGGAAAGCCAGATTAGACTTTGCCAGAAAACATCTAAAAAAGCCTCCCATGTTCAGGAATAAGATTCTTTGGACTGATGAAACCAAGATTAACTTGTACCAGAATGATGGGAAGAGAAAAGTATGTTGAAAGAAAGGAACAGCTCATGATCCAAACTATACCACATAATGTGTCAAACATGGTGGAGGCAGTGTTATGGCATGGGCATGTACGGCTGCCAATGGAACGGGCTCACTGGTGTTTATTGATGATGTGACTGCTGACAGAAGTAGCAAGATGAATTCTGAGGTGTATAGGGCTTTACTCTCTGCTCACATTCAGCCACATGCTACAAAACTGATAGGACACCGCTTCACAGTGCAGATGGATAATGACCCTAAACATACTGCGAAAGCAACTCAAGACTTTTTGAAGGCAAAAAAATGGAATATTACTCAACCCAGTAGAGCTGCTTTTCACTTACTGAAGACAAGACTGAAGGCAGAAAGACCCACAAACAAGCAGCAACTGAAGGTGGCTGCAGTGAAGGCCTGGCAAAGCATCTCCACGGAGGAAACTCAGAATTTGAGTTTTGAGAACATGGGCTCCAGACTTCAGGCCGTCATTGACTGCAAAGGATTTTCATCCAAGTATTAAAATTATGGTTATATTTACAATTATGTCACTTTGTCCAAATACCTTTGAGCCCCTGAAAATGGCTCCTGAAGTGTAGATCTTTGACTGGAAACTCATTAAACTTCTAATTAAATTTGGTTGCTTTAAATATAATGAATATTTGAATTTTTTTTTAACTCAAGTAAAAATACTTCCTTCTTGGCAACCTCAGTGACGCTGTGCTTTGTGTGGTCTCTTTCCAGTGTCCAACAGACTTTGGGCATCTCTTTGCCAAATCGTCTGTGGTCTTTATCCGTTTTTGTTCAGTTGTTGACTTTTTATTGAAGACAAAGATGCTCAGAAATCTACCACGACCTCCCTCAAGACTGTCATACCAGGGGTGTCCCACAGGTGGGGACTTTTAATAAAATTTCATTTTGTCCCCAACATTTTGTCACACCTTTTCTTTGTCACTAGATTTCCTAAAAATCACTTCCTGTTTTGATTAATGCTCTGCCTGGAGCCTGGTTAGATCTTGGTCTTGTAAATGTCTTAGTCGATTTATATTTTGTCATTGTTCTGTCCCTAGTCTGTTTGTTATGTCTGCCCTCTTTCCCTGCACCTGTAGGTGTTTAGTTACCCTGCCCTGCTATTATTAGTTCCAGGTGATCTTTGCGTATGTTTGTATGCATGTAGCCCTTTGTCTACCCTAGCGTTTGGTGTGTCTTTACCGGTTGTTCTTCTGATGTTGGTTTGATGTTCTATTACCTGTTATTCTATTACTCGTGTTTGTTTTGAGTGCTACCAGTAATTTTGATGATTCCTGTTTTTTTTCAAAGTTGAATTTTTTTGTTCTCAAATCACAGACATTCCAGTTTCTGACCTGTAGCATCTGGTTCATGTGACCTGTCTTGTCTCTGTCGAATAAACCTGGCTTACATTTATTCCAAATCTTCTTGCTGTTCCGTCTCTTGAACCTGTGTCCTTGTTACAAAGTTGTGTTAATGAGAATTATTTTTTTTGGGAATTATTGTACAAAGTGAGCTGCTACTTGCCTTGTAACATACAGCTCATTGGAGGCACTTTAAAAAGTGAAAAGTAGTCAAACACAAATGCTAAAATCTGAACAGTGCCCAAAACCCAGGATGGCATGCCATTAAAACCGTCTCTTTTATAGAATTCTCTGGCTGGATGATTTTTTTTTCTGCTAGTCATGTGTAGGCACCCTAAGCACTGATCCACCAAACCCCACGGATCACGAATAAACCTTTGCAGCTGATATTAGTTGTGAAGAATCTAAGTTATGAGAATTTTTTTTTTAAAAAAATCTTAGTTATGAGAATTTTATGATAAAGTTAAAAGGTACCTAATTAATAGCCTAGTGAAAGGTTATCTTTTGATTATTGAACTAGGTTAGGTGTTTGTACAGTTGCATAATGTAGCTAGTTAGTTCTAGTTATAGCTAGTTACATTATCATTAAAAATAAGGAGTTAAATGCTAACATGCCTGCTATACAGTATATACTTCCACCTTCCCAAGTAAATGATATTTATAGTAAAAGGACAAAAGATATACTACCAAATTAACATACATATATACTAATGGGGGTGCCTTTGCCATTCAATGATCAAATAAACAAATGGAAGTTATAGCTGAATAATTAAGGCATTAAAACACAGCTACTGTTTGTCTAACTAGTTATATTTCAAAGATGTCTTGTCTGAAAGGAAATTAACAATAGTTAGGTTTATGAGAGATCTTAACCTCTTAACTTCAATTCAATTTTATATTTTGTATATAACTTTTGTCTGATATATTGTATAGCACTTTTGTCTATAGACATTGTCACAGAACTGGTGTAGATTTAGATGCCCATTGAACAAGCCAGAGGCAACAGTGGCAAGGAAAAACTCCCTGAGAAGAAACCTTAAAAGGGAACCAAACTCTTCTGTCCTTTCAGAAGATGAAGAAGCCTCATATAAATCAAGTACTGTGAAATTCATTCTTAACATATCTCAGCTTATTAGAAAGCTCAAGCCAGCCATGATACAGCACCCCTGGATAATATAGGGTTAAAGGGCTTGCTCAAGGGTCCAACAGTGGCAGCCTAGGGCTTGAACCTCCAACCAGTAACCCACAGCCTTTAACCATTGTGCCACCACTACCCTGTTCCTGAAAGCCACCATTTAGTTCGTATTCAGTGCATTTTAGGGCATACATGACTAAACACAGCATTGTGCACTATGTTTGTCTGCTTCCTGAGCCAAAACAGCTGCGAGTAAAATCAGTCAAATAAAAGGTGGGAGCAGCTCTTCGTTCCAGGACACCAACAGTAATGATTTCCAGTCTGTCAGTTTCAGATCTCACAGTTATTTCGACAAGTAGCCAATTTTTTGATAACACAAAAGCCAAAAAGTACCACTAATCCAGCCCTCCTTGGTGAACTAAATAACACTTCCCATGAATGATTTAAGCTCTGCAGTTTTGTAATCTACAGACCAAACAGTGGTAGGTCAACACATAAAATGTTCATTACGAAGTTATGAAAAAAGCTAGTGGTCACCTTTTCTTATGACTTCATCTTAGACACAAACAAGAGGAAATAATACCAAGAATGTGAAAAACATACTAGCGTTCTTTAAAAGAAGATTCTTGACAAGTAACCTTTCAAAAAGAACTTGCAAATATATGAAAATGGAGGACAAACTATACTGCTTTTGAGATGCGCTATGTGCTTGCTAATGTGCAATAATACATTCCTAGCTGATTTAACCATTGGAATTGATTTTACATGGAACCTAGAAATGCTTTTATACAATATAAACAAATGCATAGAGTCTGAGGTGGCTGCTTTTATTTCATCCACCCTAACGACCATGGGCAATATCTTGTGTTGAGTCTGCTACGTTATTTTTCAAAACAGACTGTCATCCTCTTTCAAGCCTTCAACAGACAGAGTCAAGGTTTCCGGCCTCAGGGTCCTAAACAGCAGCCCTAACCACTAACAGATCCTTTGAAGCTTGCCAGCGAAGGATGCTTTACAAAATCATTGCCCTCAGTGATTACATTGGGTCCTGAGGGCAACGTCACAGGGGTACAAATTCTAGTTCTGTCATCATCTCCAAACTTTCTCAGGGATCAGGGCCTTTCTGAATCTCAGACCCTAACAAACGATAGAAAAGGAGTTTTGCTCAGCACACTTTCTTGTTCAGAAGAAAGACGGTGGTATTCATCTGATTCTAGATTTGAGACAGCTGAACTGTACAACTGTTCTGAACATACCTCAAAGGTGTAAAAGACATATTTGGAAAAGAAGGACTCAGCACCATATGTCATAGAATGGCCTACGTAAAGGTTAAGGGGCATCCTGAAGTTCTCAGGGACAACATTATTAACAACATGGAAAAAGACACAGAGCCATAGCAAAGACCTTAAACATGCCTGTCACTACAATTGGTTGTTCAAGTGGAAAGTGGAACTACAACTAATCATCCCCAGACAGGTACGCCATGCAAGATTACACGATGATAATGATAAGGAAGGTAAGCGAGAAGCCAGTAGTCACTCGAAAAGAGATGCAGGATGAGCTGAAAGCAGCAGGAACAACAGTTATATGGACTGAATCACAATCATCTTAGTTTTTACACCCCACACAAAAAAGAAGGAGCTAAAAGAGCTAAAGAAGGAGCACAGAGGTGTGCATTTAAAATTTGCAACACAAACATTTAGACAAATCAGAACTCTTTTGGAACAAAAGATGAAACAAAAACAGAACTCTTTGGCAATAATTCAGCTCGTCATATTTGGAGAAAGAAGGGTTGTGCGTATGATCCCAAGAACACCATACCCCAAGTGATGTACATGATATGGAGCTGCTTCTCTGCAATTGGCACTGGGGCATCACACGTCATTGAAGGAAACATGAATGGAGCGATGTACCGGGACATATTACACAAGAATTTAAGCTCATCGGCCAAGAAACTGAATCTGGGGAGAAGATGGATGTTTTAACAAGACAAAAAACTCCACACATGCAGCCAAAATTCATCAATAACTGGTTCCTAAAAGCAAAGGTGAAAGTGCTGGCACTTCATTTACAGAGGATTTTAAAATCGCAAGTCCATCAGAGGGACCCTTGTAACCTTTGGGAATTGAGGAGGTCTTGCGGAGAGGAATGCACCAAACTTTAACCGCAGTGGTGCAAAAAGCTAATTACGTCTTACCGTAGATGCCTCGAAACTGTGACAACAACAGCTTTGCAACAAAATGTTAATTTGTGGTATACGAATTAAAAAATATCTTTGTTTATGATTATGATTGCATACTTTTCTGTTCATTTGTATATGTACAAAGTCAAAATACATTATGTGTGTAAATCTGAAGTGGATATATGCACTGGAAGTATATTAAATAACAAAAAAGTGTCCCAATACATATTCCTCCTCAATGTACTTTGCGTTTCAATTCCTGTGGTATATTATTGCAGACCAACTATTACTTTTAATGGGCAACGTAGATGAGTGCTTTTCCTCTAATTGCCTTCGTCTTGTGTAGCTAACTCTGACCACAAGTACCAAAAACACTTATTTGGTTAAATTCAAACCAGCTATGCTATGACCCACAATCTTGAGATGACCTTTGGATATTTGTATGTAAATTGTGGTCTTTGGCAAGGCAGTGCAACATTTTTACTGGATGTTCTCTAGCCAATTGTTTCTTGTGTCTGGAACTTTTCTTTTAACAGCACATCACTGACAGATAATCTGTATTTGTTTTTGGACGGCTCATATGACTGTTCCTGATTTTCTCTACAAACGTATTTTCGGTAATTACTTTATTTTCCCTGAAACCTATCCAGTCGTCAAACCTCCACAAGACCAAGATTTAGCCAGAATAAAACAACGCACACTGTAAATTGTGCTCATGAATCATGATGACCCAAACTATCAAAACCTGGGATCTCTTTCTTGTGAAGAAACTTGACTTCAGATCAGAACAAACTCGACAGGATGACAGTTCAGCTCAGTTGGCATCTGTTATTGGTCCACGAGGCACGATGGTGTCTCGTGTTTAACATTAAATTTCTTCAGCTAACATTTACAATTTGAAATCAGGGATTTAAAGATAATCTCCAAAGACAATCTTTTAAGTCCAGCCTAAAATCTTAACACCTTTTACAATGGTTGAGAGACTCGGAGATCTGGAATGAAAGTCCTTTGGAAGCTGATCTGTTTGAGCAGAGTGTATAAATAAGGAGGTGTAAGACCTGGACAGATGAAAGCACTAAAGTGCCGCTGCATCACTCTTTTTAGGTAGTGATGAAGTGAGGGCTAAATCTCACTGCACCATTATCAGAAGGCTGTCAAACTACATTATAGGATGCCAAAGTGAAAACAGTCCAGCATGTAGATGAAAGAAGTTTACTAGTGAACTAAAAAAAAGTCAAAGAATACTATGCAAGTTTCTCAGAGTGGATTTTTTTTTTTCTTTAAGCTGTTTAGCTGTGATTAACCAAACAAAACCACACAGGACTACACTTTTTTTTTCACTGGCAGCCACGAAATTGCCATTTTCTCCTTTGTAACTTGAAAGAACACAGAAGAGCACGTTCCTCTAATGGGAAAATCATGAAGATGTAGAAAAGACCTAATAACCAACCTCGGCGTCAGAGGTAACAACAGAACTGAGGGAACGTTCGACAGGTAGCATTGCTTGATTAATGTGTTCGGATGCTTGAATATTTGTGACGCAGGAGCTACAGTTACAAAGTGTGAGTTTCAGCACAGCAACAGTGCAAATGAAAAGACATTGATTTCAACTGTTCTTTTTTTTTCCAACTTGCAGTTCCTTAATTCTCTTGAGGATTAGACTTGAACAAAAATAGCTGCCTGAGGTTAATCAAGACTGAGAAAAGGTGAGTTAAGGATTGTGAAATAGGATGTTAAGCTCTTTTTAGGGGATTATGACACAAAGTTCGTGTTTGAATTTGTGCATTGAGAACTGCTTGGGATTTTTGAACAAACTTTCCTTATATGGGCTCAAAATACACCGCTTTAGTTTTAGAAAATGGAATTATATTTTTACTAACCATTTAATCTTTGTAATATTGGTCATATTTAATGGAAGAATAATGGAATAACAATAGTATAGAACAATAATAATAGTCCTGATTTATAAACTTGGGTTCAGCAATCATGTGGTTATACAGGACAACATCAATAACAACATAGCCATTAAAAATATGTCAAGAGGCTATTCCATTTGACTAATGCTATAGGCTACTACCTAATGACTGTTTAGAGTAGAATAGTTTTTTATAGTTGAAACTTGACAGCATACATCCAGCTAAATTGAACTGTTCAACAGCGAGGCACACACAGAGGAGCGAATATCATTAACCGGGGTTGCCAGGTTTCAGCAAAAGTTCCAGCTCAAGTCTATCTTAAAGACCACACAAAAGTCCTGAAACTAGTCCAGAAAAAAAAAACTGGAAAAGGGAGACACATTTTTCTTCTTTTTCTCACCCTTTGCTTGGAGAAACAAGGTCACTGTGGTGCGCACGCATTTCTGAAGTACTGACATTGTCCACTCTGTAATCCAGTGTTAATTCTGATTTAGTTTTAGTCATAGTCTTTTGACTAAAATGCCATTTAGTTTTAGTCTTTAGTCTTTAGTCTTTAGTCATATTTTAGTCGTCTGAATTGTTTTAGTTTTTGTCGACTAAATATCATATGATTTTAGATGACTAAATCTACAGTAGTTTTTTTACATTTAGTTAAAGTGTAGTGCATTATTTAATCATTTCTCTAGAATTTCCAAACTCGTTATATACTCCTGGAGATAATATCTATTAACCTGATATTATGACTGGTATTAAGGTTTGAACGTGCAATACAGACACAGATTTAACTTCCAGGGCCAATGATTATATGTTCGGGTTTATTTTGTTCACAAATGTAGCATGAACTTAGAGCAAGGAATGAAGCTGTCAGTGCCAATAATACTCTCCAGGCAGCAGCCAGCCTCTTTTTGAATTTTTTTCTTTTATTTTCATAATGTTAATGTCAATCAGATTGCTTATTTTACTTTTCTTTGGAACAGTCAGCCTCCTATCTTCAATCATTCAATCGTGACTGGTAATCCTGTGTGCCCAATCCGGTTCGCTATGGCCTCCTTTTTGGTCTGTTGTTCTTTAGAGTCACTTTTGTACTTTGGAGCACTTAGAGGAGCTGTCGAAATATATTCTGCTGAGATGCACTAGCTCTATTTGTGTACTACGTTTCTTCAAATGTGCATTCTTCTTTTTGGTACATATTTGTCTCACTGTGAAGACAGTAAAAATTTACACTTATTATCTTTAGCGTGTCAATCATCTTTTAATTTACGATCTAAGATTAGCAACTCTCGGGCACTTCTCTAATCAGTACAGAACCGTGGTGGTTTCTTTTCTCTTGTATTGTATTCCAGTTTTGGCGAAAACGTACCACTTAGGGTTAGCTGATAAAATAAACTTAGCTTGAAAAAAAAATATTTAAGTGTGCTTACAACTTGCATGAATTTGCAACTTGCAAACGTCGCTTCAAGTCCATTGTGTTTCTACTTGTGATTGTCGCTCCACATGGTTTACAAAGGGTCTTGTTTTCCTTGACGTCAAATGTGAAATTTATCCATATGTCTGCTCTTCTCTTTCTCCAAGACGCTGACATTTCTGTACAGTTTATGAGACATGCAGCGAGTGTATGCCAGCTTGTGTCCCGCCAGGTGCATCAGTACTTTACTATATATATATATAATTTCATCATAATTTCAAAATCATGTTTTATTTATCAAAGAAACAATAAATTATAATCGTGTTATGTGCTAAATAAATATTATACACATATTTAAAAAAAATTATATTACATGCTTTTTGCAAATAGAATCTAAAAAAACAATAAATTATTGTGTATGAGGTGTTCATATGGCTGTCCATTTTTATTTATTGATATTTCTGTCAATATATAAGTTTATGTGCTAAATTAACAGTAAATTAACTAAATGTACTATCACTCTGGAAGGTTCTTGCTCTTCCTAATTTTGCTGATGTAATGTTTAAATGAGTGTGTCTGTGTATTTACGTCTCATATCCAAGCACTCCTGAGAGTCTTACTGAGCCAAGATTAAGCCAAGGACATGAATCCTGTTCATGGCCTACGCCCCATAAAGTCACTTTTAATTAAGAAAATTGCGTTTTGGTGTGGAGCTGTGATGTTGTTTTGTTCCAGCCCACCATTCTCTGTCAACTTTCACCACAACTGGGACTGGGACTGGGACCAGAATGACGAACAGCACCGCAGATGATTCCAAGATGACCGCGAAAGCTGTGTTGCATCAAGAATTATATTAGAATAAAACAAATATATGCCTCATGCTTGATCAAATATCATAAAAAAGCTTCAACTTTAAGGAGAAATTACTCAACTCTTACAACAAGGTTCGACAAGCATCTGAACAGACTCCTAAACGGTTTCTACCGAAAACCTTTTCCAGAATGAAAACCCTTTTTTTTCTTCCAAAATACATCTCAAGAACAAAGTTTTATAAAAGGGTTCTTCAAAACTTCTTCAGTAAAGACAATTGTCAAAGAAGACGTTTCAGTGTTTTCATGGTCCAGAAAAATGCCTCCTTTTTATATTTTCCATTCGTATAATGCCACAATGCCTCCCCAGGGTCCATTATTATATTCTGTTTTTTATTTAGTGTTATTGGGAATTATTGGATATAATCTCATGAAAAAAAAAAAAGCACTGCTGAAAGAAGGACAAACTGTAACGTCTTCAGCACACTGTTTCTTCCAACTCATCGCTATGGCGTAGAACACGAGGAGAATATTCCCAACATGCCTATCTGGCTTGTGAACAAAAATGTTGAAGAGCCAACTGGTCTAATTAGTGAAATATTATGAATTTGGAACAAATTAATTCAATATGGTTCCTAATAGCATCCCAAAAACGCATGAGGGTGTACTGTTATAGGAAAGGTTTAACATTTTGGTTCATCCAGGCTTTCTTTTTTCTCAGACAAAAACTGACAAGAACACTTACAGCTGTACCTCTGACACTGGAGACTCCTTCCATAAATGCTAAATAAACACGGAGTTTTTTTATCTGTTTGTGTGGAGCATCTGCTGTACAAGTCCTTGTTTACATTGTCACTATAGAAATTATAATGTATTCAAACAACCACCTTAATATAAAGCTATAAACTCTTTCTGATAAGACTGTAATGTAGACAAAAAAAAAGTTTTAATGGTAATTTTAAGGGATTTTCTGTTAGCAGCACATCTTTAGTTAAAGAATATACAGGATGCTCCACTAGAACACATTTATTTCCACATCAACACATCTCCAGGCTATTTGAGGTACTTCATGACAATATGTCCTGGAAAATGAATTAATTTGGAGAAATATGGACAGAGGTCAAGCAGGTCCCCTACCTCGAGGTATTAAAGGCTCATAAGGATTTTGTGCTAATCATGCAAAAAGGCTGGTTGTCTGTGTACGTGCACTGTTTTCCCAGACACACCTATTAGAGTTCATTAAAATACCCACAACCTTCTTACTACTTTATTACACATTAAAGCTAAATATTTCAGACTGCTTCGACAGTCGAGGTGCAGCCCTTGGGTAAATTGGGTACATTTAAATTGAATTAAATTCTAGCTTCCTTTTTTCATTAGAACAGCTTATATTATAGAATAGCTTATATTACAAAAAAAAAAATTAAATAACTGACTAGGTAGATGTCTATCATTATTTAGTCTATTATAGCCTATTATATCAAATGAATTTGCAAAGTTCATTTCACATAGAAGTGTCATCTCTGAATCGAAAGAATCGACTCAGTGAAGTGAATTACAAAATCTGTCTCTGCATGATTATTTGAAAATATATAGGGATTCTAAATTGTACAAAAAATATGTTGAAATTAATAATTTTATGCACTATCAAGGAGTTTAATCCAAATCTTTCCAAGTCATTAGATTCTGTTTTTTTGTTGAGATTGTTTTGCTCTCAGATACACTAATAAGCTCGATTCACTCAAAATGCATTGTAGTGACTATTATTATTATTCAGATATGTGTTAGTATTGAATCAATTATAATATTTCATTCTAAAGAATCGATTCAGTAAAGCGAATCATAATGACTATCATGATTCTATTCAAATAAATAAATAGGGATTATTAAAATAAAATCAATAGACTACATAAATTCAAATAAATCCAAATCTCTCTCTCTCTTTCTCTCTCTCTCTCTCTCTCTCTCTCTCTCTCTATATATATATATATATATATATATATATATATATATATATATATATATATATATATATATATATATGTGTGTGTGTGTGTGTGTGTGTGTGTGTGTGTGTGTGTGTGTGTGTACATAAAGCTCTGTTTTGTTTGAAAGAAGTGAATCATAATGTCGTTGTAAGTAATCCCCCAATGCACGGGAAGACTCGGAGACTCAGAGTGGTGAATCAAATGAATCAAATGAATCAAATGAATCACATGTAGCAGAGTCAAATCCACTAGCTGTAGTGAGATGTGAAAGTGGGCGTGGCCGACAAGAGCGCGCAGCTATAAAGTCTTGGCGTCTGAGCGCGTTGTGATGCAGTGTGTTGATTTTAGACAGCGCAGGACACCCACTTACCTCACACCCATCCTGAGCTTGCTTATTCATCCGACATTGCAAGGCTCTGTTTTCCACGAGGATGGCTGGCAGATACTTTCTCTGCATCTCTTTTCTCTTTGCACTGATTCAGTCTACCGTGGCTTCTGGAGATTTGCGCAAAAACCATTTAAACACCGTTGCGCACCACAATTCCACCCCTGAAAGTCCAGGTAAGACACTGCAGTTTAACAAACACGCTGTTATGAGCATTAACATACTTTTTCACTTTTTTTTTTTTTAAAGGAGAAATGTGACCTATAAAAACATGACAGGGTTGCAGCTGGTGCAGAACAGAAATTTTAATAGCCATAATCTTGGCTCATTTGGATAGATTTATGTCAACTTATTGTTTTTATGGTAGACATTTCAATTTAACATGCATTACAAATAATTACCAAGTCCTAATATATTTAAAAATGCACCACAGCTGATACCTTCTGAGTATTTGATAACCAGAAGGACCTAAAGCTTGAAAAGGCAAATGTGATTCACTATGCTAAATATATATATATATATATATATATAGTTCTATGTAATTTGGGTAATTTGTTCATTTGCTCGATCTTTGCATACTTTGGCCAGCAACGCATACTCTAGCTCTACCTTTATGAGGTGCTACAGGTTTAACGGGGTGTTTTGCTCCTAAATTGTTTCTGTACCCTCAAGACCCTCGTTTCCACGGAAAGGAAAATAAAAGGGTGCAGTTTCCATCTGAAATATCGCCTCCAAGTGCCTCAGGCACCTGGACCACGTACCAAAAAAAAAAGGATTAAAGTCAGAATTGGATTAAATCAATTCCCAAACAGGTACTCATCGCGAACTTGACGTATTTTTCTAAACAGGATTTGGGATTTCGCTTTGCTTCCATATGGAGGTGATGTTCTAGACAGAAGACAGAGCGAGGCGGTTTTTGTATGTTATGTTCTTTTCGCCAGCTCTAAAATATCTGGTTCGTTATGTTTGATTCATTTGGCAGACGCTTTTATTTAAACCGACTTACAAATGAAGTGGAATGGTATCCGAGTAGTTTAGGGCTTAAGAGCCTTTCTCACGGGCCCAAGAGTGGCCCTCTGCCAGTCCTGGGCAAAACCGTTATCACCGAGATGTTTTGGAGAACCTGCTTTTAGAAGTAAGCATCTAAAGATCTAAAGCATCTAAAGTAAGCATCTAAAAAGATCCAAAAAATATATATATATGTGTGTGTGTGTGTGTGTGTGTGTGTGTGTGTGTGTATAAAAACAGTAAAACGTGTCATTTGTTTGTGCGCCCTGATAGTAATTGTTTGTGCTGTTTTTGTTTTTTTTTTGACATTAGGATATATTCAGTACACAGTAAATGACATTACAGCGCATTAAACCCCATTCAAATCAAAATCAAACCAAATGAATATAATCTCTTTGTGCTGACCTGGCACGAACAATTATTTCGATATTATTTTTCATCAGCGCCAAAAAATGAGATGAACGGTTTTATTCGGGGTCCAAGCATGTTGTAGAATGAAACGTGAAACTTTGTCAGTACGTAACTCTCCATCCCTCTATTTAGCGAGATTGGAAAGTTGAAACATCTTTTTTTTTTTTTTTTTTTTTTTTTCTCAAA
>CM040978.1:27468416-27490472 GCA_022985145.1 Pangasius djambal
TGTTTTTGAATGAATGGTCAATAAAAATAAAAATGACGACATAGGTTCTTTCTTTGCTTTGAAACAAAACATGAAATCGACATATACACATTACTATCATCTTTGAAAATAGGTTTTATTATGTTATATCTAAAGTTCATCAACTTGATTTACGAACCCGACCATGAACCATATGTTGGTCTGTATTTTTTTTTTTCAGCCATTTTAAGAAATATCCCAAATACTAGAATATATTCTGGTCTGATTATGATTATATGGATCGGATTTTATTACCCATATTGCCCTGCAACCATCAGTCTAGAATTGTAACCATTGAACACTCGTTGTAATGAATTATTAACGAACAAGATGTCAGTGAAATTTGTTTATCCATTTATACTTACATTTAATGTTGTGGAAGATCTGATTCAAGTTAGTTCCTGTTATCATGTACATTATGGCAGCTATAAACAGTCATTCCCTCATCAGCCTCTCTTTTTTTCACTCTCCCTCTTGAAGTTAATTATGCAAAACATCGCAGCTTGTTGTGATAACTCTGTCGTAAATACTTTACCACGGCAGTAAACTGAATGACTGTTACAAGGTGCGACACTGGAGACCTCAGCCATGAATCTCCTTAAATTACCAAATTCGCCTTATCACCAATTATACTTTTTTCTTTGTAAAGCCGTCCCTGTGAATGTGCTTTTGATATTGAAACGGTAATATATCAGAAGAAGAACATTACTGTACTGTAAACTTGAGAAAAGATTTAATGGTGACTGTAGCACTCATCGCGAACAACTGGAACACATCTAAATTGAGGACAAAGCAGCTGGAGTTCCTTAAGGTGGATTTTTATTAGGGATTAACTGTGCTAACTATTTTTTTTTGTGCTAACATAGTTGGGAGACATAAAAAAAAAAATAACATGTTTGTTGCCTTGATGGAGTTTTCCAGTTAACATCCATGCTCCAATAAACAAAGTTCATAAACAAGGACAAAAAATAAATAAATAATATAATAAGAACCTCACATTTAAAAAAAAAAAAAAAAGATTTATTGCCAACGAGATATTTTCACATTGATGTTACCTTCTGGAAAAATATCATGTTTATATTTTCAATCTTCAATGAATATTTCTCCTTGATACGGACAATTACTGGACGTCATACATCTTCTTCAGTACCTTTCACATTTTACAACTTGTTTTTCCTGGCTGTGGTTTCCAAGTCCAAAGAAAAGGAAAAGGCATGCTGATTTGGACATATGGGGGACACATCTGGCTCCATTTTTTTTATTGGGCATATAAAATTTTTTATTTGTTTTGGTTTTGGTTAAAACAATGCTCACATACAATTGTGCACAGCTTTGGTCGCTTGGAGCCTTGTTAATCCTGACAATTTCTTTGTTGATTGATTCTCAGTCATGAAATTTGTCTTGGTGTATTTTAAAAATTCATTGTGCTGCAGATGTTGAAAGAAGTCTGAAATTCTGTAAACATGATTTATTTACAAGGTGTTAAAAAGTGGTTATACTTAGGAATATATGTTAGTTAGAACGTCTTCCACTTCAACTTCTTCAACTTCATTTTTAGGGCATCACCTTTTTTATGCTGAAAACAGAAAAAATATGCACACAAGTTGGAATAGATACATTCACATCTCTAGCACTTCATAAATTTGATATACCTCAACTGTAAATTATCAGCTTTAACACATCAAATAAATCTATTAATCATTCAATGTGCCTTGGACTAAGGCCTATGATACACTGGCAACACCACTCCTGTTATTTTTTTCTAGTATTATCTTATGGAAAGAACTTCAACCATTTAAAGAAACCACCCAAACACTTGAAAACATTGAGTCTGTCTTAAAATTTCATATGGCCAAAGAACTTTGTGTATTATTAATGATACAAACTGTACATTGGTTTACAGATTATAACATTCAAATGATGTATGTTGAAATACTTTGCGGTTACTTGTATTTAATTAGTATTTTATAATACTCGTACTTAAGTATTATTAAATATTGCTTGAGTAGATAGTATAGATACTTTAACATACATCATTTGAATGTTGCATTTGTGAAACTGATGTACAACTTATGTATAATACACAAAGTCCTTTGGTTTACATATGTAAAATTCACATTTTATATATATATAAATATAAATATATGTATATATATATATATATATATATATATATATATATATATATATATATATATATATATATATATATATATATATATATATATATATATATATATATATATGTATATATATTTAAAGCATAACGTTAGCTACATTATCTTTGGAAATTACTTGAGTAATTGTACTTTCTTACTGTATTTAAGTACTATTTTGGAATATATAGTATGTCCTTTACTTAAATATTTAAAAAAAAAAAATTACTCAGGTACAACTCTTGCCCAGTATGCTCAGTTAGTATCTTCAAATTCCTTGTTAATTACATCTGGAAAAAAAATTGAACAAGTTCTCTTTTGTTGGAGCTACCAACAATTAATACAGAATGAGATGTTTCCTTTGCCTCCTGCGTTAAATGAAATATTAAAAATTCTAATAAATTTGCTAGCTAGGCATGTTTTGTTTTTGGAATGATTTAGCATTCATTCCAACAGAGTTATGTAAGGAAAAACATGGTTATAGTAAAATAATCAACAACATGATAGTTCAGGGTTCTTCAAATCTGGCCCTCAAAGGTCCACTGTCGTTCAGAGTTTAGCTCCGTCCCTAATCAAACACACATGAACAAGCTAACCAAGGTCTTCAGGATTACCAGAAAATTACAGGCAGGTGAGTTTGGTGGTTGGAGCTAAACCCTGGAGATTTGAAGAACCCTGTGATAGATCATGCTTCACTATTGCCAACATCAAATGTAGTAACATTTTAGACCTCACTGACAAGCATAAGCTATTGTATGTCAATCATAACCATAACGTCTGTAAAATACTGTTCATTTTTATTATTTTTTATGTTTATATTATCTGTTCATTTCTCAAAATGCATGAATAAAGTAGGCTTTTACTCGGATTTCTACTAGCCCTAGCTCTGTGACCAGTGGAATCTCAAACTCAAAATATTTACAGCAGAATGCTACTATGGAGGACTTATTTCTGTGAAAATTTCAGGGTTGTATCTGGTCCCCCACCAGAGATATTCAACCTGAAAATGAGGGGGAATTTTTTTTTTTAAAATAGCACTTTCTCACCCCCATAAAAAAAATAAGAGAAGTCTCAAACCTGAAATGTTCTGCATGCACACTATACTTACTCCCTAGAACCCCCTAAACTAAATTAAGAATGAGACTCAAACCCTTCCCATTTAAATTGACCCTAACAGAGGAACTGTGAGCAATCTTGAGCATTACATTAGGACTTAAGCTCTAAGTCTAAGGAACAAGAATGTGCAAAATGTTTATATATGTTCATGTACCTTGTGTTCTAGAGATCAGTTTTTGTTCCAAGTAGCTAAGACCATTCTGAGCCGAGATATTGTGGTTTTGTTGTGTGCCATAACACAAAGATGGCTGCTATGGTTAAACTAAGTGAAATGATAATATTTTTAAAAAATGGTGGTTTTGCAATGCCAATGCATAGAAATAATCACTCAAAAAAATTAAAAAAAATTAAGAATGGCCAAGCAAACAACATGCACCAATTAGAATCAAGAATTCAACAGTATTGTAGTATAATAAACATAAACAACCATAAACTGTTGACATATTGTTTAGAATTATTTGCCTGGTTAAGGGCAGTCTATAGTGTTAACAGTGGCCCATCTAAATTAGTTTTTGTTTTGTTTTTTTTTCTTTAAAAATAAATGCTTTAAAAGCAGTATATTATTATGAAAACCACATCTTTGGGTGGTGTAGTTACTATTTTTGATGCAACGTTTTCTAGTTAAGAGCTGGCAGGTGCTTAATAGGTGATGTTCAATGCGTCGTTAGCAACAATTGATAGCAAAAAAATACATAAATAAATAAACAATCATGAGTGAATCATGTTTATTAGGATCATGTGTTGAATACTAACCACACTGTATGGGTAACTCCAGAGGAATATAGTTTCTGTGGCACAACTGAACATACGCTAATGCCAGCTTGCACACAGAGCTTCTGGAAGCGTCTACAGCATCACACTGGCTCCTTTCACACATGGCAAGGAACTGCTCAGGGTCTACCTGAAAATGAGAGGAAAGGTAACATTACAAATTAACACGCTTTTATACAGCACAGAACAATAAACCATGTTGCCAAATTGGCAACTGATCTCTGTTTTTATTAGCATGTTTGCACTGTTTTAAGTCTTATTCACTACTTTTCAAATTTTTTTACTGCTCATTAGTGATTTTTTGGGCTGTAAAAGTTTTTTTTTCCTCACATTTTCAGAAAAGATAATTTTGCGCAAAGATAATAATGGTTTGTGCTAAAAAAAACATATTATATAGAAGTTGTATGGTTATATGGTGTGCATGCATACATTTTGAAAAAGGATTGTTGTCTAATCTATTTTTCATAATGCATTTAACAAACAATGAACTCATGGATTCGATTGTGTCTACTTGCCACTCTGAAGCAGGAGCTGAGAGGAGACGTAGTGGAGGAGAAGAAAAGTGAACAGGACAGGTTTGCTGCCGTTTGGTTCATGCAGGACTCAGATTCCACACTCACACAGTTAGAACCCACCTGCGGAAAAACGTTTACATGAATGCTCATAAATATGAACAGTTAGCTACAGTAAGTATTAAATAAAAAGTGTGTGGTATGTCTGTATCCAAAAAAACATTTGGAATAAATTATTTTCATAATGTTCCACTTTTAGTAAAAAAAAAAAAAATTCTAACAGGTAATTGTTTAAACTTAAACAGAAAGATAAAGAGCTCACATTCCATCCTTGCGTGAACCCGTCCACACTGTGGGCCTGTGAGCCATTTGGCAGTAAATAATCATTTCCCACCTCGTTATCATTGGTTCCTAGAAGTCCACTGGATACCCCTAATGGGAACAACAAGTCAGAATTAGAAACAGACAGAGAGAGAGTGACAGACAGAGGCAGAAAGGGATAGAGACTTTCAAACAGACAGAGACAGATGGAGACGAAAAGAGACAGACAGAGTCAGACAAAACACGCAGACAGAGACAGACAGAGACAGACAGATACCCATAGATAAACAAGGACAGACAGATAGCAGGAAACTGAGATACAGACAAAGACAGTCAGAGACAGAAAGACAAAGTCAAAGACAGACACACACAGACAAGCAGAGACAGAAGGACACCCAGACAAAGACAGACAAGACACTCAGACAAAGACAGAGACAGACAGAGACAGAATCAGACAGATACCCAGAGACAGACAGATGCCCAGACAAAGAGATACAGACAGACAGAGACAGAGATAGAGTCAGACAAACAGACAGACACCCAGAAACAGACAGATACCTAGTGACAGACACCCAGAGACAGACATACAGACAGACAGATACAGACAGATAGACACCCAATGACAGATAAATAGGGACAGACAGAGATGGACACCCAGAGTCATAGTGACACCCAGAGACAGACAGACACCTAGAGACAAACAGACAGACACCTAGTGAGAGACATAAACCCAGAGACAGAAAAAGACAGAGACAGACAGATAGATAGACAGTGACAGACACCCAGACTGAGAGACAGATACCCTGAGCTAGACAGATACCCAGAGACTGACAGACAGACAGAGAGTCAGAAACAGGTAGACAGACAGATATGCAGAGACCCACATACACATCTGACAAGACAGAATTTGGTAAAAATCTTTAAAAATGTGAAATTTCAGATATAGTGATATTCATAACCATGAGATTGGGTTGTACATTTACACTTGCAGTATTTTAAGTTTTAAATTGAAAATCAAGTTCTCAGTTAAGTATTTAGTTGAGAGGTAGGTCTTCACAGCGACACAGATATTCGGACAGCCAGGGGAAGTTCATTCCACCAGCTGGGGGCCAGTATAGAGAACGATAATAAAGCATGTCTTCCTTGTTTTCCAAGTCGAGTCAAGCTAGTGGCTCAAAGGGAACAGGGAACAGAGCGGAATTTGATAGGCAAGGCTTTTGTAGTCAAGCATCAGTGTTTAATCTGCCAGCTACAGGAAGCCAGTAGATTGAACTTAGCAACAGGGCACCAATAAACAAATAATCTTTTAATATTAGACACATGCTGGTATAAGTATTGCATCTAATAGGCACAGAACAGAGAACAGATATCTTACCATGCAGCCATCCATCTAGTGTTACACTGCACATGCTTAGAGGGGGGTCACATGACACCAATAATCCTCTTCTGTTGGACACTGTGAGTAGATTCAGCTCTCTGGTCACAGTCACATCAGGATTAATGAAGGGTATCTGTATGCTACGGCAATCCACATCCATCTGGTAAGAGAACAACAGACATAATATAAAAATGGGCAACCAATTATAGGAGTAAACACTGGCTCTGTCATGCTGTGGGAGGAATTGTGCTAGTCTACTAGTTGCAAATCAATACAACGTTCTTCTGACTGATCACCTTTATCCTATGTTGAACCAGGGGCATGGTCTCTTTCAGGATGTCCCCACCGCCATCCAAAGGGAAAGCGGGCTCCTTGGATGGTTTAACAAGGATGAAAATTAGGTAAACCATGCCTCATGGCCTTCACTATTGCCAGATATCAACCAAATTGAACATTTATGGGAGATTTGGGATTGGCAATGTGCTCAAAACACCAACTGAGGGAATATGTTTTGGAAGAAGGGTGTTCATCCCTCTAATACAGTTTAAGATTAATCTATACCATGGTGCATTGAAGCTGTTCTGGTGGACTGTGGTGGCCCAACGCCTTACTAACTTGGTTTATCCTTTAATTTCTCACCCATCTTTCAAACAAAGGCTCCAAAAAGTCCACAATCCAGAAATGATTCTCCAAGATGCCAGTGTAAAATGATGTGAAATGTTAATTGTGTACATACCTGCTCTTTTGGACGGACCATAACAGTGGTGTTTCGCAGCTGAATCATGAGGGAACGCTGTTTTTCTGGCCAGTCAGATTTTAAAGTGATGGCAAACGTGTTCTTGGTGACATCAGCAGCTAAGACAAGGTCACAGGAATGTGGTATCTTTAACACTTGTCCATCAAATGACACGACGAATCCATCTGCGACAAGAAATGCTTGATCTGGATAGGAGTGAGAATCAAAAATGATTTAAAGTGAATTTTAAAAAAAACAACAAAAATGTCCTATGAAATTAAGTGAGAAGTTAAGTACTTGATCAGTACTACAAGGGATTTTTTTCGAATCTGTACCTTTATAAGCTTGATTCAACTAGACACACACACACAAAATTATTATTTTATTATTTCGACTCCTTCTGGCCCTGAGCTCAAATTAAACCCAGTTGCAAGTCACCATTGCATCATTGGTTTAACACTTCTCAAATACTTTAAAGTGATCCAGTTTGTGGGATCCCACCTGTAGAGAGCAACCATTTTTCCCATGCCAATGCTGTTACTTCTGGCTTAAAGCTCTTGAAGATGACATGTCTGTTAAAGCCTGCATGGACCCTCAAATCTGTCCTTACTAATAAACAAATCTTGAAACTGGTGATGAAAAAGTAAAGGCTGACACTCAAAAGGATGAGCATAAAGTGCTTTGTAAATTCTCAGCCCATAGGATGTGATTGTTGAAAGAGGAATGGTTTGTGAAAGCTATGCAGTGTAGGATAGTTTTCATACCTTAATTGATTATCTCAGTATGGCTATGGGATTCAGGATGAAAACCAGAAGAGATGTTGACTGATATACTTGCTGAATGTTCTCTAAATCCATGAAATTGGATCAGAGTCAAAGGAAAGGAAAGGAAAGCCCTTTGAAGTCCAAACCTGTATGAAAAACACTATACCAATAAAATTTTGATTTGACAGATTGATTGAATCTTCTTCAGAATATTCTTCATCCAGCAAAAGAATGGTGATGATTTCTGTTGTCTCTTAAACGACTGGACCATGGGCAGTGGGACCAGTTTCTCTGTTGTGCTGCCTATTGGTCCATGGCCTCTATGCCCCAGCAAATTTGAATTCATAATTTAGGAACTAGGGACAGTGTTGCCAAATTACTTTTCTGGCTCTGAAGGTTTAAAATGTTTGGAAAGGGCATCTGGTACATTCTTGTTGAAGACAGGGTTTAAGTCATTTAGGTTTGTTAGCATGTTGGACCTCTTCCAGCCAGATCTTTACTATTCCATGGCCTGTTTAATAGCCAGCAGTTAATTGTTATTAATAGCTTCTTTGTGTAGTGGAAAGATGATGAATAGAAGGCAGAGGGATGACGCTGAGGAAGCACCTCTCCTAACTTCAAACATGTATCCTCTTTTACATTGTTAGGAAGCAATGGATTAAGATGGGCCTTATACATTATGCCCAAACTGAAATGCTGCTTGAATTTAAAAGGAATGCCTTTTATGCCTCAGGAGTATGTTGCGTGTGGGATTTATTAGCCAGGGCAGTGAAAGGTGCTGCTTAACTGCTAAATTTACAGATAACGTTTCTGTGAAAGTTGGCAAAACAATACAGTTGTTATACCCACTTAATGGAGATGGATAGGTGATAGTTTGGTATATTTAGTCTTCCAAGGATGCATCTGGACACTGCTTTTAGAGATGATAAACTACAAGAAGTAAACCTCATGTTTATCTGGTTTGACTTAGAAATGGTTCTAAAAGGGGGCGATGAAGTTCTTCTCAGGCATGGTAGATATGTTCCCAGAGTTCCCGGTTCAATCTGAGCTTGGGTTACTGTCTGTGAAGAGTTTTGCATGTTCTCACTGTGGTCATGTGGGTTTGCTCTGGGCTTTCTGGTTTCATCTCAATAGGTGCCAATAGGTGGAATTACTAAGATAAATTGAACATATGTGTCAATAATTGTGTGAATGTTTGTGTAAATGGTTCCATGAATGGACAGGTGTCCCATCCGGAGTGTATTCCCACCTCACACCCAGTGGTCCTGGGATAGGCTCTGGATCCACCGTGGCCCTGACCAGGATAAAGCAGGTACTGAAAGTGAATAAGTTACATTTCACCATGATGAGGGGTCTTGAAGTACGGCTGGGGCATTGTTTCACTCAAAAGCCATTATCAAGGCCACATAGTGACAAGTAATGAATGCAGTCTTCCACTCATTTCCTTCTCAGATGCAGACCAGGTGGTAGAACTTGAAGCGGTCATGCTTGGTGAACATGGCTGCTCCTTGGAGCAACTTGAACAACAAGGACATCAGTGAAAGGAAAGAAGAGAACACTCAGGCAGATGGACAGGTTGCATGATGTGGAATCCAGTCACAATGTAAGAAAGTAGTAAGTAGTAAGAAAAAGTATAGAACTGTATGGTTTCAGATGATGGCCTTTGAGTAGTAATGTGACTACCACTGATGACAAAAGTGATAAGTGTTCTGTGGTCACTCAGTGGTTAAGGCTCTGGGATACTGAGCAGAAGGTTGAGTTCAAGTCCTAGCATCTCCAAGCTGCCACCCTAAACCCTCTCTGCCCCATGGCTGACCCTGCGCTATGACCCCAAGCTAGGATATGCAAAGAAAAGAGTTTCACGATACTGTCCTTGTATTTTTTCTAATGAAATTCTTACACTCTCACCTGTACATACACATCTGTCATCTGGAGGATCCCCAACCATGGGAGGGGTTTTGTGAATTATAATTGAGATGATAGTAAGATATATTGGCTATTCTGTTTTTCAGGTGCTATATTTATAGTGCTATAAATCATGAAATGAAATCCCGAGACTCACGATTGAAAGGACTGTCCATCAGTTTCCTCTTAAGCCTATAGAGCTCCGCTGTGATACTTGCTGAGTTCAGTGAGAGAAGAGGCTTCATGAGGAACTCCTCCACCACGACTTCTGCTATGCCGACCACTGACCGCTTTGTCCATGGATTATGCAGTAAAGGAAGACTCACTGTCACTTCCCCGTCCCTGCAACAACACAGTGTGATCACAAGACAGAAAGTGTGTTTCATCTTTTGGTGTAAAGTCTCTTGTTTGTTAAAGCCTGAACCATGGTAACCTTTCACACTAGCAAGCAACAAGTCAAGCATTTGTACTTTGTCTTTGCAGGCGTGTTGCGGAAGCTTAAATGGGAACTAATTGCAGGTAGGAACTAAAGTTAGTAAAGTGGGGAACTGAAGAAATGTTGGACAACACATGCCATAGGATTGGTCTGAGAAATCAGTCGAGCCAATCATTTGTATTTGTGGTTTTATGACATCATACGTAATTTGCACAGAATTAAGAAAATATCAATTCAAATGTCATTTTGTTGCTTGCTGCTGTTGCTGAAATTGGGGCTCCCTGTTGATCACGTACATAGAAAATTAATGTTGCGTTCAAATTTTTTTACTAGTGCGAACAAAGGGTTACAACCATGGGCTCACCATTCCTTAAATATATACTGTATTTTGTTTTTATTTCCTGCAATCCTGCATTCTCATGGTGCCCCCTGGTGGCTCGGGGGACCTAAGCAACTGTTAACACTGCTTATAAAGTATCTAGCAGATATATTACGATATATTTTCAATGATGGATATGAGTCAATGAAATTACTATACACATGAAAATTAGTAGCATTTGAAAGTACATCAAAATGTTGTTTTCATGTCATCCTAAGAAAATCAGTACAGCATTCATATCTAATCGGTAGTTCATGCATTTCACAACAGGTACAATCCAGGTACAAGGTACAATTTAACACCTATTTTGCAATCCCACCTTTCAGAGTACTTGTACATGAAAGCAAGTTGTCTTCTAAATCCTACTAACATCATGGCCAATCTGGACTCAGCCCACTGGACTGTGTGCTGCATGACCTGAAAAATGTGCCAACGGAAAGCTTTATTCACACTTTTTACTCTAATAAATGTAACAGCATGGCGCCAAGTTAGACTGGAATTTGAGTGCTCAAGCAGTCAAATGAGTAATAAGTAATAAATCATTATATTGTATAGTGCTTTTGAAAAAAAAAATCAATGTAAAATCAACAAATATCATACAAAAACATGCAACTAACAAATGATGGTAATGAGTGAAAAGGTAGGTTTTAAGCTAGGCTTAACAAATTTGCAGGTAAAGAGATATAGAAGTAGAGATATCTAAAGTTCTGGGGCCATAACACTAATTGATCTTTAACCCCAGGGTCTAACTGAATGCAGGGAACACACACAGTGTGCAGTGTAGAACTGGAGAAGCCAGGATTTACATGAGCTGTCCTCATCTCACCAGGTCAAGAGCGGTGATGGCAGTGCGGAGAGCAGTTATGGATGGCGTCCTCAGGTGGTGATTATGTAGAACTGCAGGCAGCATCTGCTCCAGGTCTCGGCTCCACAGGCCCAGTAAGCCATGCCACATCATGTCCAGACGATCTCCTGTAACGTCATGGTACGCTCCGGCCAGTGTGGCCAGCGGCTCTGGGCGTAGACGTGTTAAATTACAAAATGTGTACACAGTTATTTCATTATATGTGAAATTTATATATGAAATATATATATTTATATTTGAATATGAAATTTATATATGAAATAATGTTATTCACATGACAACTGGTATTTACTGAATACATGATTTAAAGCATTTTATATGTTTCTATGTTTCATAAGATATCTATTTTTATATCAAAAATTTGTTTTTTTTATTGTTGTGATACCATTTGTTTTGCTTAAAGGGACAAATGTACACTTCTGTTCTTCCCTACTGCCTTTAATCAACCTGTTTCCACTTTTAGTGAAGAACGATGAGTATTGTGGGGAAAAAAAACACTGGTAAACACTGTACTTGTTTCTCAGAACTCATATAAATACAACTATTCTTGTGGATGACTCAGACATTTGGAGCATAATATAAAATTGCACTGAATAGTGAAGTTTTACGTTTATTTAAGAGAAGAGCAGCTGGCATGGGAATGACTGTTTATAGCTGTTACAATTTAAGTGGTAACATTAAAATTCACAGACATTTCACAACTTTACATGTAACTACAAATAGACAGATAGCATGACGTATCATTCATTAATAAAATAAAATAGAATAAAAAAAATTGTAAGCATTGGCGAATCGCTGTGGTATATGAGGAATGAAACACTCTGGGGTGTGCTGTTATAGGAAAATAATTAAATGCTCCATCTTGTTTTATTTGTTACCTAATAAATAACTATCCGCTCATAAATAATAATTTAACTGATCATTAAATTAAATGGGTGGAAATGCAACTCTAAATAAACTTGTGCCGGGTAGGCCTAATCTCGAATTTATAGTGCTTGTGTGTGAATCAACTTCATGGCATTAAATAGCTTGGATTTTCTCCAGCTCGATCAGGAATCAGAGAAATCCCAGGTGTTTGATGTTCTATGTTTTCTACAAGAACGTTGACAATGTTGCTTAGCCTCCCTAAGTGGAAAACTCTGTATGAACGTATCGGTAACATATTGATCAGCCATTTCCTATGTCGGCTGCATCTATTCATTATCAACTCTACTTGTCTCTTGGCCTAACAAGGCCCCACTCACTTTTGAGCTCTTGCTGGATGAGTTGAGACATGTGCTGTAGAATCTGGAGTGTTTGGGGCAGGCTGTGTTTAAGGGTGTGACGGATGGACCCCGACACCCAGAGGTCCCACGGCATCGGTGCTTTCTGCAGCAGCAGGTTTTCGGCTCGGCGGGTCACCTGCAGGATTGCGTGGCTCAGCTCCTGCATGGGCTCATTTCCTCCGGCCTGGACAAGGATTTTTTTTTAATTCAATAAAAAATATATTTGTATAGCACTTTTAACAATTGCCATTGTCACAGAGATATCTAAATTTGGAGTTAGATCCCTGATGAGCAAGCCAGAGGTGACAGTGGAATGAAAGAAACTCCCTGAAACGACATGAGAAGAAACCTCAAGAGGAACCAGATTCAAAAGGGATCTTTAGATGGTGCGATTAAAAATCATTACAGTACAGGTGTAGAAGAGTAAAGACTGTTGAAAGGATGTTCGGTATGAGCGTATTATGAATAAATGCCTTCATGATTACGGCAGCTTGTGTCACGAATTTTGCCTCTCAAACCCATGATGTGTTTCCCAGTGCAACAATCAGTGCACTCTTTTGTTTGGTTTTGAGTTTATGTGCTTTTGTTAAAATTATGGCTATATGCTTTTGTTTTGGTTTCTGTCCTGTCTCCGCCCCTGTCTTATCATTGGTTGACTTCCCTAATACGTTCAGCTGTTATGTGTTTCATTTTGATTAGTTTAGTTATTTATACCCTGTTGTTTCTCTTTCTCTCTCTTTCTCCTCACGAAGTCTTACCATGCTGTTCATCTCGTTAAGGTTTGTGCCTGTTTCTTGTTTCCATGTTCCTTTGTTTGGATCCGCAGCTGAATATGGATTATTCCTGTGTACCACTGTCTACCTGTTCCTTGACCTACGCTATGGACATTGACAATGATTCGTGGATTGCCCCTAATAAATATCACGCCATTTTTATTTACTTGTGCCCTTTCTCCACCATCTCTTATTGACACTCACAAATGTGAACATACCCCTGCCATTAGGAAAATCCCCAAGGATGTGAAGCATCTATTTCCATAAGTGAGCACAAAATGTGGGTTGTAATCATTACATAACCAATAAAAGTGTTCGAGAAATGTAATAAATCTTGACCACTTATCATACACCTCCGTCCTCCTCTAACCTGTCTCCTGAACTCCAGAAGAAGATGGTGCAGCCTTTGGACCCTCTGCAGCAGCTTCCTCTTCATGTGCGTGGCTAACTGCTGCAGCCGTGCCTGCCGAGATAGGAAATCATCAGCTCAGAGGAATCGTGGAAGGTGGCAGATATATTACCTTATGGCCATATATCTACTTTTCACCTCACCTCTGTCGCTGCTAAGCATGCCTCACAACCCTTTGCGCGAAAGACGAGGCCGCGATCGACCACTCCCATGGAGATCAGTGCTAATGTCTCGTTCTCAATGCCATTGCCTCCTCTTTGGGTCTTAAAGGTTAACCAATGGTTTCCCTCCAAGCAGAGGGTCATCCGGAGGTCATCAGATGAATCTGAGTGAAGATGGAGATTGAAGAGGGCTCTATGCTTGCATAATCAGCTCATATAGAATGAAAAAAGAGGCTTTTAATTCTGACCACTGTCATATCCAGCAGCAGCTTGTAAACACCGTTTTCCCAGTGTAGTCTGCAGCCAGACGAGCTCACTATGGTCGAGTTTCGCCTGAACCTGCAGCGCTGAATTCCTGCTTGCGGAGTGTACACTTCCTCCCAACTCAACGCTCCAGTTTCCCATCTTCCACTGCAACACACAACTCATCCTCACGATCTTTCCAAACCTCCAGAATTCAAATATAATAACAATAATACATTTTATACGACAGCGCTATTGATATCTCGAATCTGATTGGTCAAAAGTGTTGATTCATTTTCTATAACAGCAGCTTCGACTGTATTGCCAGTTGTAATTCAAACCGTTTTTATGGTATTCAAATGGTGGTAAGAGGACCTCAGTGAGCAGGGAGTAGTGGCTGCGTTGGGCGCTGCTGGTGTTCCTGAGCGCAAAAACAAATGCGCTCTGCTGGGTCTGTCCAGATAGTGACACACTAGTGCGGCTGTACAGCAAGTCCTTCCCCGAGTTCACTCGGTGAGAACCAGACCAAGACAGAGCCTGTGGAAAAAATACAACCATGCCTTGTATTACAAAAAATACCTCAAAGAAAGGTATGGATTGGGAAGAAAATGGAGCAGTTCTTAAGTTGTGAAGTGATCCTGGATTCTGATTGGCCAGAAGGTGTTGATTAATTTTGTATAACAACAGCTCGGACTGTTATTTAAAAATATATTATCGTTTCCATGGTAACAGCTAATTCACAACGATTTTTATGGTTGATGCTTCACATAAACGGATTAAAAAACATCTGTAATCGTTGACATGGTGAGGTTTTTTTTTGTCAGGAGACGTAAACGTGTAACTTGAAGTTTCCTGACATGGGAAAGTCTTCTGGACAAAGCTGAACATGATAAGCTGCAGGGTTTTTTTTTTTCTTATTAACTTCAAGAGAGAGAGAAAAGAAAGGCTGTGAGGAAACATCTGTTTATAGCTGCTACAAAGCTGTAAGTGATAAATTATGACATGTTGTTCATTAATGGAAAAAAAAATAGTGTTGGCAAATTGTCATAAGTGTTTATTTATTATGCAAATGAGGGTAACCTGTTCTAAACGCAGCCATCGTGGAAATAACCCTGAGTTCAGATAAGCTGTGAGAGAAATACAGATGTGCTGTAAGTTATTATGGCCCCGGTAAGTGCCAGGCCTTTATGGACATTCATATTCCCACCATGCACACACACACACACACACACACACAGAGTTAATACAATAAAGACGTGTGCATACTCACTGGTTGTGGAGGACAGAGCCCCAGAAGGCAATGGTGTTCCAGGACATCTTTGAGGTTAGAGTGTATCTGAGCCAGGAGTGTATGAGAAGAACATGGGCCAGGCGAGATGTTCTGGGCTGAAGTTTCCATCTGGACAGTGTGCATTCCTCTGTCAGCTTTCTGTTTAATAGAGCGTGAAAATAGACACACACCAACGTTAATGACGCTTTTCCATCATCCAGGCCATCAACTTGTCTACTAGCAGCAAACCAGTTGCCCCAGAAACACTACAAATAGACAACACTGTGTTAGGATGTTAAAGTCTAACCCATAAGTATTGACACCTTTCGTGGAAATTAGCAAACATCAATATACATGCAATGGGTGATACTTTGAAAAGAAACACTTCGGGACACTGTATAGTTATTTATTTATTTAATCATTCCACCCCATTGGTAACATTGGTACCCTGATGTTATTAAATGATGAAGCCTACCTTGGAGAGACGGAGCCTCTTTCTGTAAATGATCTTGGACCCTACTTCCTGTAGAACATTTCAAGTTCTTTTATAGTTTTATTTGTGTTTACACTCCAAATCAATCCACAGGTTTTCAACAGGGTTCAAATCCAGAGGCAGAGATGTGCATTGCAAAATTGTCAAGATTGTGTGTTCCTGCGATTGTTTGGGTTGATCTGGATGTTTGTTTGGGGTTTGTTTGTCTGTTTGGAAAATCTATCTAAGTCTTAACCTCCTGGCAGAGGCAACCAGATTTTCAGGCTCCTGTTATTTAGCACAGAAAGGGTACATGATAGTGTAGGTGAATTCTGGACGTTTCAGTATAGCAAGAGCCAACCAGAGAGGCAATGTAGCTTCCTGAATGTTCCTGGACATGAGAAGGATGTGGTAGACGATTCAGATCATCAGATCATCACCACCTTCACATTAACACCACATGAATGTGACAGTGACATTTCCCTTTCCAGATGTGAACTGTATGTGGTATTTATTTAGCATGATCTTTTTTGTGGGGCTATTCTCTGAAAACTCAAACGTTTTGTAGCCAGATACTCCTTTAACTATAAAATATACGTACATATAACCATAACTCAGTACGTAATCTAATAACTTTGGTAATAGTTGGACATCCATTATTCAGATTTCAGTTGGTTTCATTGCAATTATTGAATAATAAGATGAATAATTGATGAATCATCTGCGGATTAAAGAAATTATATTCTTATTCTTATTATATTGTTATTATTAGTCAAATTTGCTGTTGCAATTACCTGATATTTCATGCTTTGCTTAATTCTCTTGTCACCCCACTTGAGTTCTGCGCTTTGGGAGTAGGAAAATTTCCCCTCCTGTGCCATCGAGACGCAGCCGTGGGCCTCCACAAGAGGGAGAACTGATCGCATCTGAAATTCATTGTTACAAAATCTGCAGTCACTAAAAAAATATTTTGGTCAAATCCCTGTTTATTTTCCACAGAAATCATCCTAGACATATTTCAGGGTTAAAATAGCCTACAGGCTTAAAATAATCCGAACATAATTCTTGTTGGTCAAAAACATTGCTCATGATCCCCCCCCAAAAAAAAAATCCTTCCATTATTTATTTATTTATTTATTTCTTGGTCAAAAAATTCCATCTAAGGGCATTTCAGGTTTGTGAAAAGCCTGCAGCATCTAGTCCATAATAAATTGGATCAATGTTGCTTTTTCATTTTACTGAAACTGTTGTTGCTACGGACGTCTGAGGTTTAAAATAGTATCAGTACTATCAACGAAATGTGTTAGTCGATACAGATTGGTCAGGGAGTGTTGATTAATTTATATTAATGCTCTCTCTCTAATACATTCTCATTTCTGTAGTAACAACTTGCACAGGGACTTGTGTTGTCGCATGAACGGATTAAAAACTTGTAACTGCTGATATGGTTACGTTTTCTGTGAGGAGATGCTTATTTATGGAAGGAGTCTCCAGTGTCGGCACTGCGGGACAGTCAGAGGTAAAGCTGTAACTTGAAGGTTTCCCTTTATAGTTTCTATGCAACAAGAAAAGCTGCATTTTTTTTTGTCTTATTAACTTCACAAGAGAGAGAGAGAGAGAGAGAGAGAGAGAGAGAGAGAAAGAGAGAGAGAGAAGAGGTTGGTGAGTGTTTATATAAATGACTATTTATATCTGCTATAATATAAATGATAACAAGAACACACTTGTGGATGTTCCACAACATGACTTGTAACTAGAAATGGATAAAAAAAAAATGACGTCATTCTTTAACATATAAATACAATTGCCAAAGTTTGCAAATTACTGTTGTATAACAGGAATAAAACACTTCAGGACGTCCTGTTATTTAAAGAATAATCAACTTTGTGGTGGTATCAGTAACTCCGCTTCACGTCCGTCCACATCACACCACCCCATTGGTGATTATTTTCCCATAACAGCATGCGCCAAGTGTTTTATTACTTGCGTAAAAATAAATATCGACTTGGTATTAATAACACTCTTCAATTTCGTATTAATGAAGTTGTAAAAAAATATATATATAAATGCTAATCCTTCATAAATATTAACTTTAGCCATAACTTTTAACATGGACTTTTTTATTTGAGGTGTGAGACATGTTAAAATAAACAACCGAGCAAATAAAGAAACAAACATGGCTTGACTTTTAATTTCAGTTTGAATTGTTCGCCTTACGTTTAAATATCTGAGTTACATTTGAGCAATTTTTAACTTTGACTCAAGGATCATTTCTACTTCCACTTCTAAATACGATTTTTATTTTATTTTATTTTATTTATTTATTTTTTTACAAATTCATTTGGCAGACACCCTACGATGCATTTGGATGAGAGGTTTGGGATTAAATGCCCTGTTCAAGAGTGGAATGGTGGCTTTCTGGAAGCAGTGGGGTTTAAATTCATAACCTTATGGTGACTAGAGCTAGATCCCTTTAGCTAGAACCACCAGTCTGTTCTGTTTTGTGTGTTCATGCATGAAGATGCAGCTAATACACTAAATCAGTGCCCTCTGGTGGACAGTAAGACTAAAAACTGATCTGTATGAACGTTTTATTGTTATAGTATTGCAAAAGGAAGCATGATTTACCTGTCCAGGTGACACAAAAACACAAGCCTGCGTCATGCTGAAGTCCTCGTGGCTCCGGTTACTAACCGTCACAGAGACATTCATGGGCGTCCCACGATCCCAGGACAGATGGACCTATCGAGATTGATACATTACTCATCCAATGTTTCTGTGAATATCAATCTGAGCAGGATATGTGTGTGTGTGTGTGTGTGTGTGTGTGTGTGTGTGTGTGTGTGTGTGTGTGTGTGTGTGTAATGTGTACCTGATTGTTCCTGCCATGTCCTTGTTGTTGTGCGTGGTTATGTGAGAGCACTTGCAGGTGTAAGTGGGACAGAGTGGATGTAAAAGGTTGTTTGAGCTCGAGCTTGGCCTCGGTCTGTCTGCCTGCAGAGTTCCAAGAACCTGTAGCTCGTATCTGCACACACACACACACACACACACACACACACACACAGTAAATTTGATATACAACTGTGAGTTGTGCTTGTGTTCACTGCGAAAAGAATTTAGGGAAGCAGAAATGCATATTTCAGAAAAAGGTCACGCCTGAGAAGAGACATAAGTCATCTCAGTCCACTTCCTACCTGCTCCTGCGCTCCCGTCAGATCCCAGTCAATGAGAACGTTGCCCCGTTTGCTCTGAGTTTCATTCTCAAGCCTCACTTCCAGCTCCCACCCCCGAGAGTCAGGCCCAAACTCATCTGAGATAAATGAGATTTATTACAGAAAGATTTGGACCAAAAAATGAACCTATAAGCCTTTTGTTGTAGAAACTGCTATGGTATAAGAGGAATAAAACACTTCAGGATGTGCTGTTATTGGAAAATAAGCAACTCCGCTCTGCATCACGTCACATCACACCACCCTGCCGTTGATTACTTTTCTATAACAGCAGTGTTTTATTCCTTAGTTAATAATAGCACTGGTACCTATCTGTCTCGAGTTCCATTGTTGTAACCCTGTAGGTGCAGGCGAGTTTTCCTCCATCCACTGGGTGTGGTGTGTGAGGACGTGTGATCCGTTGCGCCCAGCATACCCTGTCTTTACTAAAAGACTTCTGGGCACTGACATCAGCTGTACAGAAATAGAAATAAAGTAATCAAGAAAGAGAAGAGTGCTGTTTATCACAAATATATTACACACAGACATGACAGAGTTTTCATTTCATCTACATGACTTGAGCACAGAAGAGTTTATGCTTGGCAATACCTTTGTAAAATTTATTTATTAACTTCAACAAAGAGATAAAAAAAAAAAAGAGGCTGGACAGGGAACGACTTTTTGTAGCTTTTATAATGTAACTTGATTTTCATGGCTGTTCCACAATATTAAACATAACTATAAAAAGATTAAAAAGTACAACATATCATTCTTTAATAAATGAGAAAATGTAATCGTTGGCAAATTGCTGTGGTATAAGAAGAATAAAACACTTCCAAATCTTTGTTTTGGTATCAGTAACCCCCGCTTCCTACCTTTTCGTTTCGTTGAATGATTTTCATTCCTTCCAAATGTTTTATCTCTTACATAATAGCTATTATTAAATATAACATTAATGAATACAACATTAATGCTTGAAAATTTCATTTGTACCTGAGGTAAAGAGTGGTAAAGCTCGAACACCTGCTTGAATCCAAGCTTTGTCTGTGAAGCCTGTCCTTTAAAACGCATCACATGATTGTCTATCACTAACTCTGCTGCTGCCTTAATTGAAGAAGATGATCGATTCAGCTGTATGAAGGCAAAAGCATGATATCAGTGGCCTGGATAGATACATGTCAGAACACGCTAAGGCACTGATTTACAAAGACACCACATAAAGAATGCTACAGTAATTTGCATACGGAAATCTGACAAATTGTGAATGCAGTTAGTGGGCATGCAAACTTGTATAGGTATTGCACTTAAAGGTTTTGTAACATGTGAGAATTTATTATAAGAGCAATCCATGAAACATTGTCAGAAATCCAAACTGGGCCAGAGCACAGGCAGAGAGTCAAGAACCAGGAAATACTACACAGTGAATTAGAAACTAAGGCACAATGGAATCATGGCTTAGACTTAATGACATGAATGCCTGATAAAACTTCACAATGAGAGAAAGAAACAGTAGGGTTATAAATAGATAAACTATTCAAGGACCAAACACAGAACAGGTGAACACATTTAGGTAGCAAACCAATGACAGGACAAGGATGGAGACTGGAAGACAAAAACAAAGGCACTTGGGAATATGAACGAAAGCACATCAACTGCACAAAGCATGCTGAGCGGGCGAATCTGTGACAAGTTTCTACCCAAATTGCATATTCATTAAGGCGCGCACACAAAACAGCATGTTATTTTGCTTATTTGAAAGACTTGGCCCTCTGCAGGCCTTGTTAGTTTTGGGCGTTGTCAAAATTGACACATTCAAACTTTTAGTAAACCAGCAAAAAAAAAAAAAAAAATTGTAGATTCCAGGTTTTGCCATACCTGTGATTTGGTGTCAAACCCAAATGGGACATAAGGTTGTAGAGAAGAGATGTTGTGGTGAACATTAACCATCAGGCCAGTGCTAAGATTACAGAAAAGACGATAGTAAGTATATTCAGTGATGACAAATTTGGATATTTTGCACCATGAGATTGTTATACTGAACCTGGACGTTAGGTGGTGTCCCAGGATCTTGAGTAGCAATGACAAGGTTCCTTGGTTTTCTGGCAGAATGTGGATGGAATCTAACAGATTAGCCTGTATCTCCATCTATTTGCATAAAGAATGGGTTAATATATTATAGCAGTACACACACGGTCTTCAGATCTGCGCTTCAACTAGCCAGAGAAACCATCCATACTCGCAGCGACTGATCCAGCGCCTCTGAGTAGCAGTAGCTCAGCAGGTGGTCCAGGCCGATCCTCCCCATGCAGTTCACCTGTTAAAACAAGCCGTATGTCCATTCAGTTTGTCTTCTTTGTAGGAGATGAGCATGGAATCAGAGGCATTTCCTTCAAATAACAATGGAACCAACTGACCCAGAGCACAAAGGTCTAGCAAAGAGCCACTAAAGTTACGCTTGCTAATCCCTTAACAAATGAGGGATGTTGATGTTAAATATAGATAGTCAATACTACCATGAACCAACTGAACCAACAGAAAAAATGAACCACATTATCAAAAATACCACTGAAATTGTGCTGAGATACTGAAAGGAGCACTAACCAGTATGTGCCCAGCAATTTCTGTAGAGTTGTGCAGTCTTCTCTGCAGTGTGAGCTTCAGCTCTTGGGTTCCAGCATGAAGTGCAAGCTCAGCAGACAGACCACTTTCACTCCGCTTCACATCCACCACTGCACTGGTGGTAAATGGGAGTCCTGAACCAATGGAAGCATACAAAATATGCTACACATTTAATACCAATGTGTAAGAGTGTAAGAGTGACGTTTCTACTCTTCAATCAATTTGCCCTTGAGCACAATGGACTATAGTCAAAGTTGGCAAAAAAAAAAAAAAAAAAA
>CM040978.1:27490572-27514618 GCA_022985145.1 Pangasius djambal
GCAGAGTGACTGCTCCTGAGCCAGGACACAAATCCAGACACTTTCAGACCCGTTCATTTCCTCTTTTAACCTAGAGTTCTCGTGTCTCATCTCCACACGATATACAGCATGGTCTGCTGTTAATGTCAGGTGTCCTGGAGAACACAAGCACAAAGCAGCAGTGATCTGGATTACGTAAGGTATAAAATGCTTGGGGGATGATCATAGGCTGTCATAGGAAAATAATCAATGATGGAGTGGTGTGATGCATTACCACTCCAACGCTGATGATTTTACTGTAACGACACATCCTGAAGTGATTTATTCCTCGAATCCCGCATTTTCCCAGTAATCAAAGAATGGCACATCATACTGTTTATCCGTTTTCAGTTACATTTATTGAGTGTTGTGGCCTACCCTCAGTCAGACCCTTTGCCTGATCCAGCAGCCCTGCTAAGCTGGAGACACGCGGCAGGACTGAAACGCCAGACAGTGAGACATTCAAGTCCCCTACAAGAGACAACCGGAGTCCAGGGTTTTGCGCTAGAGCTGTGCTCAGTCGAGCCTGAAACATCTCGTCACTCTTTCTCAGTGCACACAAAACAAAGCAACTGAGAGAAAAGCAAATATAGTGTTAAATGGTGCAAGGACTAGTATCAAGAAATCAATTCGTCAAGGCGAATTGTACAATAAATTACCTGTCTGAAGAAGAGTTTGCCCTGAGATGAAGGTGGAGGTCTGCTATGACCAGTGGAAATAAAATTTGCTGAAAGCTGAGGTTGAAGTTGACTGTGTGAATGCCCTTTCGTATAGCATTAGCTAGAGAAACATCTAGCATAGCATTTATTTTGCCATCAGACCGCAGATATACAGAACTGCTGATATTTCCAGAAGGAGTCTTCTCTAATGTAAAATATGCCTGAAAACCATAAGCATTTTATTGTGTCATTAAGGTAATGAAAGGCATCACATATTCACCTATGTATGACTCTCTATATATTGATATCATTATATATGATTGAAAATGACACTGGTAGCATATTTAGCTAGTAAAGCGTAGGTTTTTACATCATAGTCATTATCTTCGATGACCAAATTTCCTTTGGCGATGTATTTAAATTCTTTACTCGTCCTGTAACTTCTTACCACGTCACCGTCAAAGGTTACCAAGGAGGGAATTTTCATCTGTAATGGAAATAGCAGACGTCAGCAAGGTGATTCTATGATTGGGCTGCCATTTGTGTTCCACTTATATTATACTTACAAATATGCATATAAAGTAAACATACTGTAGATACTCCTTCACAACTTTAATAACATTGAATAACATTGCCTGCCCCAGTCCAATATACTGTAGCTACAGGTCACCTTGAAATACAGTATAATCATTAAAATACTTCAAAAAGCATTTTTTTTTCATTAATTCATGAATACATTTAATATCTCATGAACATTCTTTTCCATCATCTATTATAGGTTATGAAAAATGTACATTTTAGTGCCCTACAACATTCACTCAACTCTGTTAACAGAGCACAGTCACTCCTATTAAATGCTTGGAATATTCCGCAAGTCACATGTTCAACAGGAAGTTGCATCATCCGAAATTCCTGAGGAACATGGGAAGAAGAAAATTACTAAGAAGAACTCATTTTTTTTTCTTAATTTACGACGATATTGTGATGTTGACTGGCGAGGTCATTTTGAAAGTACAACCCTGTTATCCAGACTATAGATAGAAAGTAAATTATTCATTTAAAATTTAAGAAATGTCATTAGTAAGTCATTAGAATGCCCTTAATGTCGTCATGCTACAACTGTGTGAAGTAAGAAATTATGTGAAGAACTTAAATATAGAGACAGGATCAAACTGGACAACCGATTCTCACTGGCTTTAATCTATAAAATACAAAATCAAAGTTAGGGACAACAATTTATTACACAGTTTATTTATATTATATACACACTAGTAGCTAACAATAAAATGTGAACTAGTTAACATTTATAATAATAAGTATAATAAATATTAGCTCAAAGGCATGTAATAAAGAAGAAGATATGGCATATTGTTTTACCTGTAGCAACTGAGTGAGGTTGACTTTGATTGTAACACCTTGCTGAGAAGAACCTTCACCTTCATAAAGTTGGACCTGACCGAGAATCAGCGCCTTCTCCTTTTTAGCGATTAGCATCCTCCCCTGCAACACTTGCATAGTCTAAAAACAATGTTAGATTATATTCAAACAATTTCATAAGTAACACAGTGCAAAAAATATATTGAGTTTAGGCAATATTATAAAATACGTCTCTACAAACTCAGGAATTACTCTAGGAATTAACCTGCTTTGCGAACATTAAATGTAACCATGAATGGATAAAAAGTATGATGTGTCGTTCTTAAATGAATTTTTAAAAAACTGTTAGGGTTGGCAAATTGCTGTTATGGGCAAATAATTAACTTTGGGATCTTTAACACCGGATCTTTGATTATTTTCCTCTAACAGCACACCACCAAGTGTTTCATCTCCTGTAATATAATAGAATAGAATAAATTGCCAATAGAATAACTCAATTTCAAGATTGAAATTAATAAAATATTTACAAATTATTCAGACAGACATAAACTTATATTAGATAAATTTATATTAGATAAATTCATAAATTCATGTTTTCATAAAATGTCATTATTTTATGGTGCATAAAGTTGGTATCTAATTCTTTGTAGCTGAGATGTTCTTGAACTATTCTTGCTTTCTTGATATGGAATGATGTTTAGTTCTTTGGCCTACCTGGTTTTTGTGGATACTAATGCAAATCTCCAAGTCTTGTGGGACATTTTCCAAGTTAAAAGAATTAATCAGGGAGGAACACACCTAGGACCAAGAACAGTGTCTTCAAGGACCAACTTCAACAGGATTTTCAGCCAATAATTCTAAAGATTTGTATGATTATTACAAAATTATCTTACAATAATCTGAAAAATGCTTATTAAGATACTGCAGGTATTGTCTTAAGAGAATATATTCCTGCCTAATCATAATTTAAAAAAGAAAAACCCACAAATCTGAAAGGATGGATAGCTAGAACATACATATGGTTGAAATTGCTGGGGTTGAAATCCAAGAGTCAGCACATGAATAGCTTTCCTGTTGTCAGTGAGCAGCAGCTTTGACTCGAGAATGTAGATTCCCTTATACAGATCAATGGTGAATGTCTTCTGGAGGTGTAGACTTCGTGGGAGGAACTTAAATGGCTGCCTGTAGAAAGGAATATAGACAAAAGTAGCAGTTTGGATCTAAATTTAAGCAGTAACATCTCCATTATTGCAACACTCCAATTCGTTTATTGCTTTAACAGTATACGTCATCAGAAATAAATATTCAAGCCATGAAACCATAAAAAAGAGAATACCTGAAGTGCAGAACCCATCGTTTTTGATATAAGTTCATGTCCTTCCTCATTTCTTCCACTCTACCTCCAATATCCAGCTCAAGATAAGAATTGTTTAGGTCTGACAGAGTCATAGTCATCATCAAGAATTTCTTCTTCAGCTTCTGAAATAAAAATTACCAAACATAAATGCTATTACTCAAAAAGAGGTGTAGTACCTCAGTTAGCATGATCCCCTTTTTTGTAGTTTGAATAGGTCCTGTACCTTATCCACAATGTTGAGGCTTGCGGAGATGTTGAAGTCCTGCTTGCCATAGCTGGTGCTCATATCCAGAGTCTTCAACTCTTTTCCATTCCCCAGTGAAATCTCACCTCTTAAGTTTGGCATCCAAGCTGTGCTAATGGAACACGAGGTGTTAACTCTACGTTTCCCCGCTATGATATAGCCACCAACCTGGACCAAAGCAAACATACATAAGTGAATGTGTCCTGGGACTATCTGTATTCCTAACAATCTGTGTTCAATAAGATGCAGAATATTGTAATACATACTAAGATGACCATGATTACCTTTATATAGGTGACTGTTGGTGTGAATAAGTATAAGTGTCCCTCTCTGTCTCTGCCCCTTTCTCTGTAGAGGCCATCCAGCATCAAGTTGCGAATGGTAATCAACTTGCGGGTTGTAATTTCAGAAGTGAGTTGGGTTGTGCCATGCTGGAGTTGAGCTAACTTGTGAGCCATGTAGACATACAGCCAAGGTGTGTCCATGTTTAAGGACCCTGCAGTTAGAAGAAGTGAAGAAGAAAATCTTGATATATGTGTACCATGAATCTGGAACTCTTTAACTTCTATAATGGACAAGTACCTTCCCATTTCCGTAATGAAGCTTTTGCAGACAAATCTTTCCAATGAAGCCCAGCCACTAGGGGAATCTGGTCATTATAATTGACCTTCAGATGGGTGCTCATCTCAGACTGCCTTCTTTTCTGGTGGGAGTACAGGAACTGAGTCCTGCAATTCAGTCCTTTGTCTGGGATTCGTAAGCTAAACTGAAATATGAAGATTTCAACTTAGCCAGCTTACTCAGCCATGTCACAGAACTGAAGACATTGGGCATACGAATTCTAAAAAGAGAAATCACTTCAATATGAACATGTGACAATAAAATATTAATTTATTCTGGTCATGGTTGTAGTGAATCCGGAGCCTATCTCAGATACGCTGGAATAGGCTTACACATTCATTCGAACCAAGGGGCAATTTAGCATAGCCAATTTCACCTACTGGCGTGGTTTTTGAAAGGGGGAAAAACAAAGCCTGGAGGAAACCCAAGTGGACACTAGGAGAACAGGTACAAAAAACTCCACACAGACATCCTGAGGTCAGGATTAATCAAGGGACCTTGGAGCTGTACAGTACAACAAAATATGCCAGATATGAAAAGGCTTCACCTCCAGAGCATAACTTTTGAGATTCTGTCCAGACTGGTTCCTGAGGGACTGACTCAAGAGGACTCTTTGTTTGTTGCTACCCTGGTTCCAGTGATTGCCATAGCTCAGGTCAAGTGAAGACTGGACATGAATGGGGCTCCTTTCATGTTGGATCAGAATCTGTAATTCAGAACAACACAATGACAATGTGACCATTCATATTCAGCTTGTGATATAACCTTGAGATACAATAGTGTTACCCTGTGGTTGATGAAAGCAATGTGGGAACACTGGAGCTCATGCTCTACTGTCGTCCCATAGTGCTTCTCAACTGGCTTGACCTCATGTCTCAGGTTCTGAGACATGTGGCACTCTTGCATATTTTCTGAGTCCTCTAGAGAAAACATAAAATCAGTTGATCATCTTCTCTCTACTTGTTTTAAGAAGCAATGTTGAAAGATTAGCTCTCTAACCTTGCACCCCATATCTGATCTTTAAGCCAGAGGTCCATTCCAGCCCCCTGTGTTCAAGTAGTCCAAAGATCCTGGTGCTAAGTAAGTAAGGCAACAGGAGCCCTGCATCCATTGAATACTGCCTCTTGCCGTCGTCCTGCCTCCGCTCCACCTGCACTGTGGATGAAGTCAGATAGAACTTTTGATCCACTATATGCTTTGCTTAAGAATATATTGGAATTAAAACTTGATGGCTTAGTTACATTACTCTTACAAAGGGTTCTTCAATGGTTCCTTAGACAGTTAAGAGTTCTAGCTGTCACAGCAACTCTGAATGCTACCCAAGGTTCACCATCTCCTGAGTACTAATTTAGTTCTTTCATTTATTGTATGTCCTGGGTCATGTGTATATAAACTCATGCATTCTTCTGTGTTATTGCAAAGTCTTGCCAATCATTCAGTGTTGAATAAGTTCTGAACGTTATTCTTCCTGACTGCCTTCTGTTCCTATGACCTTTGCCATTGCCTTTGATATCATCTTCGATGCTCATCATCGGAACTGCGATCGCCTGACCAACTTCATTGATTTGTCAGAAAATCCTTTCAAGAAACCTCATGAAAGTGGATCCTATCTCTCTGTTTGAGTCTCCAATGGTACACTAGCTTCTAGTCTTTTTTTTTTCTTAGGTCATTTTCTAAGGTTAAGCTGTCTCTGTAGGGTTCTGCATAGAGACTTTAAGGGGTTTCCTTGGAGTCCCAAACCAAACTATCCATTATAGTGCTAGCTGGAACCTTGTTTTCTAAGGGTATACTCATGTGCATGTGTGCTTAAAATGATACATCTAATGTTGGCCAAAAATAAAGGTCTTGCCTGAAAAGGAAGCATCCTTAATGAAGACATTTCTCAACTTAGCAGAGACATTGATCTTCCTGCTGAGCCCATGTGTGACATTAACAGAGAGTATGACTGGATGCCCATCTGCTGCAAACTTGGCCTCCAGCTGGTATTGTGTTTTCTTTTCTGATGGAAGACTCAGAGTCTCTATCAATCCCTGAAGTACGGGAGGAATAGATGATACATATACAATATATTACATATAAAGTTTTTCCTCTAATGATATGTTATGCATTGTCCTGCTTTGAACATCAAATTTTATTACCTTTAAGTAATAATGGTACTTGTCATCTATTAGTATTTCGGCTCTTCCTGACCTTTGACCATTCTGTTCATCAAATTGCCCTGTGGACGAGAATACAAGATGAGAAGTGATAGGATACTGGTAGAACCATGGTGCATAAGAATCTATGCAGATAATGCAGAAACAATAACATATACACAGTTTAAACTGCTATGTCTTTAATTTACACATCTATGAGTAACCTTGAATGAGAATGGTTTTCAGAGGGTGAACAATTTTCAGAATTAGCCTCTGAGGACTGAGACTGAAGTCCAAAGATATATCTCGGGGGATAGTGGATTGTGGGGTTCCAAGGAAGATGAGGAGGTTGGCTTCACGTGGGATCCAGGAGTTTTGCTGGGATAAAAAAAAAAACCAAAGGCAATTACAAGTACAACTAGAAAGGAAATATTTAATTGAATCTTCAGCAATAAAGATATGCTGAAAAGCCTACCTGTGGAACAAAGGCGTAAGCTGCTTCTAAAAGGTACTTTTGAAGGACTCTGTCCAGTTTTTGGAGCCTCAAACTAAAGATCATTGGACCAGGAGGGGGAAAACCTTTTCCCATCAGCAGCACGGGGTAAGTGACATCAGTGCATAATTGCCATCCAAGCATCTTTGACCCTGGACCAAGTGGAAACAATTAATTTACTGTATTTCATTTTAGGAAAATGTAATCTATTGTAACTGATTTTGTAAAATTGTTATGAGTACATGTTTTGGGAGAACAGGTAGTCTTCTCTTTGAGGTTCCTTGGTGTAAGCTCCTCTCTACTTTCTCCACTTATGCAATATATTCTGAAACTGTTTCAAGAAAGGCATTAGTGGTCTACTATAGATTATCCAATTTTTTTTTACATTCTTCTGCTAGACAATTTCAGACCTAAAGGACAAAATATCCATAACATCGTCAGGTGTGTTAAGAACCATCTTCAGACTTTGTCCATTGTGCACATATATGCCTCCGTCCAAGCTGGTGGATGTTCTGACTTGGGTGACCCACTCCAGTCCAACTCGACCAAAAGCTCCATCTACTCCCATTCTTGCTGAGATGCCAACAAAAGTCCTGGTTGGAGGGACAAAAAAGAGGAATAAGCTTGTCATCCTAACTCAGACAACTTTGGAAATACATCTAGAAACTAGAAAGACTAGAAAGTGCTTACTTTGGTTTAACATATCCAGCCAAGGAGAACTGAGACCAGTCCTTAAAGTTAGCACTACCCTTCATCCAGAGTGAGTAGAAAGAGGACATGTTGATGTTCAGCTTGATTGGCAACCCTGAAAGTGATGGTAAGACCAGTTCTTCTGCCAGCACAATTGCCCTTTGGTTTACTTTTACCTCCTGACCCTAAGATGCAGAAGGTTCTCATCAAAATTCATTGTTGAAATGAAATTATCTAAGCTTGAACAAGCTTTCTCACCTTCAAAAGCTTCACAGTGAAGCCAGCTACACTAAGTGATAGCTCTCTCAATTTGCCAAGCAGTTCATCGCAAGTCATGAAGGTGAGGTCATTACCAAACATCTTCACGTTAATCCAACACTGAAACTCAGTGTGGCTTTTCCTCTTTCCTGTGAACTTAAACCAAAAACCTAGTCATTCCTGATGTGTGGCTAAAAACAATCAACAAATCACCACACACTTATCCCTCACCTTAGCTTTGAGAGGACTCAAGATGTTGAACTTGCAGTCTTCATTCTGAGTTGCACTTTCTTGTTCGGTAGACCACCTGCTCTCATTTCTTTTCTGCTTTTTCTTCCCAGGTGATGTAGATAGTGTTTGATCTTCAGTACTTTTATTAGTAGAAGCATGCTGACCTTCAAACATGCTCCAGAGAAAAGGTTCTGCATTTTCCATCCTGAAAGAAACCTGAGCACAACATATGAGTTTCACAATGCATTCCATCAGTACAATGATGCCGTAAATTATTTAAAAGTATATATATATATTATTTTGCTACCTCTAAAATATTAAATGATCTGCCCAAGATGTAAGCTGTCAGATTGGCCATTGCAGAACGTGGCAGAAAGGACATTGGGGAGAAAACCAAAGCTCCCTCAACATTGAGGATGGCCACTCCTTTCAAACACATAAGGGAGTACAAGCCAGTAAAGATTAATGTCACAACACAACACATGGTAATATACCTGCAAAAACTATACACACATAACCTACAGAGTGGACCATAATATACCAGTATCTGTTGTAAAGTCCATGTGTGACGAATACTTCCACGGTTCAGCCTCAAAATCTTTACTGATGATGTCATGTGGCAATGACTCCATTAGCTCTCTCTTCAGAGGGTCTTCTGTTTTCTGGATGTTGAAGAGGTGGCTCCAGACAAAAGACCCAACTAAAGCAGGAATCCGAACATATGCATCTGAATTTATTTCATGTTAAACAAGATTACATAATTGGAAAAAAAAAGAGACAATATTTAAAAGGAACCTTAATTTACAACAAATATTTGTCTTAGATATCTTAGATGAAGGATCATTAACTGGCAGACTGAGATCTGGATCTGGTCCCAGAAAAGTATTCGAAAAATACTGTAGCAGAACTGATCAAGGTATGAAAAAATACTATCCATATTTCAGAGGCTCCAGTTTTTTTTTAAACATTAACCAGTGTGGCTTCTGTAGATCATCTGTTGCAGCCAATCACATGCTCTGGTCTGATTAGCGAACTGATGACATAGTTTGTTAAAAAAATTCAACCACGAAAACAGAATGTTTAAAGACGACTGGACTGAGAAGTATGCATTTATTCTCTGCTTCAAGTTTAAAAGAAAATTCATGACACAAGACAAAACTGGTAACAAAGCGTCAGTGCGAAACAAAAAAATAACCACTTCAAATGTGTCTTATTTATAGCCATGAACTAATCACTAATGGTTAAGCATTAAAAGGTAAGTGTTTTTTCACAATTCAGTCATGCTACTTGCTGAAACTTGGTTTATGTAGCTGGACCTTCACAAATTTTAGTTGAATCCCCTGTCCAAGATCATGCTGACCACTCATACCTTGGGTAGAAGTCTCATTGCTTAAGGTGTCTTTTATGATCCTGAACACCTCCTGGTCAGGACAGTACATGAGCTGCTGATATGCAGCAATCCTAATCTCCACATCCTCTTGAGGTTGCTGGTATGCCCAAGCAAGAACTCCTCTCTAAAGTGAGACAAACAACATCTTTGCCTCTGACACTGTATAGAAAGTTGCTGAATTCAACAGCTCAGTCTGAACAGCTATGCCAAAACACAAGCTGAGCTGGTCAAGCTGTTAGACCATCTTGGCTAGCTGGCAAGTGCTGGTAAATAGATACAGTTCCTGAATTAATGCTACTAATTCGGTATTGTATCAAGTAAGAGAATCAGATAATCTTAAACATATATTAAACATGGAATGTCAATTTATTCAAGTAACAAGGAAACTGAAAAATAACTTACTAGCTGACCAAAATGGTGTACCAGCTTGACAAACTCTTCTTCACTTATTTTTTTTTATTGATTTTTGGGAAATCATGAGTTTGAATCCAGACAATGCCACAGCCATTCATGGGTGGTAGTCCAAGAGAGGAGAATTGGCCATGCTCTTTGGGTGCACGGGATGTCATTACTCTCTCTCCCCTGTCAATTAATGTGATGCTAGCCAATTGTGGTTGTCTATGAGCTCATGTATGCAGAAAAGGGCAGTTAGCACTTTCCATCTAGTGTGTTTAGCTGCACTGTGACGTAGCATGAGCAGCAATAGGAAAAAAAATTCAGTGACTTCATATGTTGAGGAAACATGTAGCCTTCACCCTTCACCTTTGGTAGCTTGGGGTTGGGAATTGGCAAAATGACCAAGGTGGGAGAAAACAGCTAGGCAACAAAACCTAGGCCTGTTCAAAGCAAGGTCTGTAGAGATACATACCTTTCTATGGCAAGGGATGTGTCTGAAGGCTTGTACAGCAGCTAATCGAAGCTCTACAGGTGCCGAGTGGTTGTGAATACAAATTTTCAATTGAGGGATGAATTCAGGCAGACCTATGTTCTCCACTGCTTTCAAAACATGTAGCAGCTGAAGGAGAAAGATGAACACTGGTATCATTTAATTCAATGTCATACTTCTCACAGCATATAGCATTCTTATGACTGTACCTCTGTAATTGATAAGGGTTCTTGCTGTCCACAGCTCTGTCCCAGATCCTCCTTCAGAACCTGCACAAGCTGTTGGACCTCAGGGATCTGACTACATGGAGTCCGTTCCCTCTGGCAGAGGCGGTGGACAAGTGAGGAAACAGCGAGTATAGTCTTTGGACGAATCAGAGGAAATTTCAACAGAGCCTGAGGAAGGAAATGGAAATCGATGGTAAATGAAGTAATATTGGATAACAAGTGCAATTTCTTCTTTAGCAGCACGAGAACTCACACTGATATGGCTGATCACTGATGGTGTGGGATGCGAAGCAAATGTGATGGTACTAAGGAAGGAGATGATATGATCCTGACCAATCTCCTTGTTGAGGATTAGGTTTGTTGTGAGCTGGATGCATGGTTCAGAGCCACACGCTGGTAGTGCTTCTAGCAAAGGCTGCCTATAATGAAAACCAGCAAAATCTGATTGTCAAAATTGCATTTGAGTTTCAGGTATTTTGTTTAATCAGCTGACAGATTCCTAAGTACTTCATAGTAAGAATTTTGTGAAAGGCTGACCAGTCATCAAGGCATTTAAAGGAGACCTCTTGCCAGACATCATTCAGCTGCTGCAGTGTCAAAGTTCTCAACTGGAGGGCCAGACTCAGAAACAGATTTGATTGCTGAGGCACAAACAAGAGAAGAAAAACATTATCAGAGCAATCAGAGCAAAATTTAGCCTTTTTGTTTGTTATTTAGTTTGGTTTAGTTTCACAGTACACATATTTAACTGAGCCAAAAAGCAAAAAAATGTTGGTTGAAGGTTTTATGGCTGAAAATGTACTGGTAAAACTCTTTCATTCATTGGTCAGAAATACAGGGATTGAAAAAAGTAAACAACTGTGTAGCTATCATGAAAATCACTAACACTCAATAAATTAGATAATTATATAAACATCTAGTCTAAAACATTTTGTGCATCATGTCCAGCACGTTTTCTTTTTTATCCCAAATGTCCAGAATACATGACATTTCTGCAGCAATACTACAGCTCAGTCCTTTGGCTTAGACCCAAAATATAGCGGCAAATTTTGGTTCAGTTCCTGCAATTGGGTTTATTCGGTCAAACTGCTTTCTCACTGCAATCAAATACTTGGAAGCAGACCTAGACCACTTCAGCTGTTTTGGTCCGCATCTAGGCGCGATTGCCGTGTTCTGCCCCAAAAACATGCACAGAACAGTAAAACACAATTCAAATGGACTAAATGCTGACTATTTGAAGGCACATTAAAACATCATGTAAGAGTAAGTTAAATGCTGAGGAATAAAATGGAGCCTGACCTGTTGCTCATCTGCTGAATGAGCGCAAAGCCTCCTCACTGTGCTTGAAACCTCCTGAACTGAGCGCGATCCTCTTTGGCTTGGGTTCACAGCTGCCATGTCAAATTCCAAATCAGTCAAGTATCTTTCGTCATGCACCCCTGATAGAAATTGGAAAATTTTCAGTTTTCCTCTATATGTTGTCAAGCGTATGTCATTTTAACCCATTTTTGACTTCTTACTCTACCTGAATCTATTTGTATCCCATCCAGGGTTCTCAAAAGACTCAGGGTTGAGACGGTGCTGGTCTGGGCCATATCTAGTGACCCTGACAAGGGCACAAGTACCACCGTCTCAGTGCAGTTCACCTTGTCCATCATGGTTGCGCCATAATGCTGGGTACATTTGAGGCTGGCATTTACTGTCTGATAAGAGAATAGTGCAGTCATAATCATTTTCAAAGCCAAACTCTGATTGGTGTGAGTGCTTTGAATACAATATTTCGATATTTAACACATCACCGAAAGGACCTACCCTGTCTTCTTTTAGAGGGACAGAATTCTGCCAAAAATCATTCACTCGGTCTTGGAGGCACTGCTGCAGATGTCGTGTCTTCACTAGTGAAGTGCCCTTCAGCTCATAGGAACTGATACATGTCCCATATATATCAGTCTGTGAAGATGAGATAGTTAATCAATTTTACATGATTTAAACCATAGAAAGTTTTCAAATCAAAGTTTGTTTTATCTGAAACCGACTACCAATACCAAGTATAGCACTAGTTCAATGTGCATTCTACTCTAATTCAGGGTCTAAAGTTGAAGTTGTTAGTTAGGAGTTAAAATAAGCTTTGAAGTAAGTTGTAACTGGTAGCACATAAAGAGATCAGATCAGACTGACATATTTCACCATCACCAGCCAGAATCAGAAACACAATCCAATGTAAACAAGAAATATGTTCAGACCTGGATACCACAGACTAGAGCTTACATTCTACTGGTGCAAGTGGCTACAGATCTACAACCAAATTATGAATACACTATAATGAAGTAAAGCTTCAAAATCCTGTTTTATTATTATTATTTTAAAAAATATGAGTACTTGTTGAGAAGGTCCTCACCTCTTTCACAATCTCTCTGACCCGTCCGGAGTGGGAGGTCTGGAGCATGCTCAGTATGGCTCTCTTGATGTTGAGAGCCCACACCTGCTCGGTTCCCTGTGGGCACAAGGCGGTGACCCTTCCCCTCTGAAGCAGGAACCGCAGGGGCTTCTTCTCCAGCGCCTCTCTACCAAAACCAAAACACCAGATGGACCGTTAGCGTCTCGTTCTGGATGAAATGACTGCGGTGAAACTGAGAAGCTATTTGGAGGATACACAAACTGATCCAGAGTTGTATATTGACAATAAGGGGTTCATATGGTAGTGCAGTCGCAATTTATACCACTGTGTCAACAATAATAAAGAGTTACAGCTGCGTGAAGAAGTGTTGTAGTGTCAGGCAAGAAGGAAAATAAATGAGTTACAAAAATATGTTGCACATGGTATAAGAATAACAGAAATGAAAGAAAACGTAATAAATAAAGACACCGAGTCTGATTTACCTTATGTTTTTCAAGCGTAGCACAGAATTGTCTTTTTTCGGTGAGCTTTGCTTGATTTGTGGATTCCTCAGCTACAGACAATTAAGAGAACAGAGAAACCAAAAAAAAGACGTTTAATTTCACACACATCTCTAGTGAACCAACTAAGCTTCAGTTCAAATTTAAAAACGCTTTATAAATACAGAAAACAGTGCATGGATAAGAGATAAATATGCAACATAATACGAATGAAACAGTAGGACTAGTTACGTTTTATTAAAGAGCTTGATTCTGATTGGTCAGATTTAATTTTGTTGATTACTTTTCTATATCAGCAGCTGGGACAGTAGTTCCATTTCGACTGCAAGTCAAATCTCAAGTTTATATTAATGCACTAATTCTATAACGTTATCATTTCCGTAGTAACATACACAGGGACTTGCATGGTGGATGTTTCATACAGTATAAACTGCTTAGAAATGTGTGTATTTGTTGATTTTGCGTTTATTTGCATTTTTGGAAGGAGTCTCCAGTCTCAGCACTGTAATAGTCAGATGAGAAACTTTTTTTTAGGTTTTCTGAAACAGGAAAGACTTCAGGATGTTGCGTTTCTTTCAGTAACATGACTTGCTGCATGTTTGTCAAGCTTATTTTTGTTGACTGTTGACACGTAGCTGCCATAACGTAAGTGATAACAAGAACTATCTTGTATGTTACATGTAATTATAAACTTCAGGGTGGTAACAGTAACTTCACTTCCCATTCACATCACATCCATTGTTCATTACTTTCCTATAACAGCACACGCCCATGTGTTTTTATTCCATTTTAGTTACATTTTAAATTGAAAATTTACACAGAATTTAGGGGATAGGAATAGGAAAAGGCATTTTAGAATTGCTATAGATGTCAGATCATACAATATGAATCATACACTAGTCTTAAGTATATATATATACTATTAGCTGAAAGGAAGGTTTTATTGTGTGTTTTGTTGTTGCAGCTTTCTCATGGAAAAACACACAGAAGGTAAAATTCCTGACCAGCTGTATTTGCCAAGGATTATTCAGTTTATTCTTATTAGATATTACTTATTCATAATCAACTCCGAATAGATACGTACATTTTACTCTGGGTATTGATATTTTTCCTTTAGTTAAGCATTAGGCCTACATAAATACAAATCGGTCAACAATTACTCGAAATTCAGATAATAATCTGACTTACAATATTTCAGTTCATGATTATTAAGAAAGTTAAATACAAGGTTGCAATCAGAGAAATTAAGGCTATCTAAAGACTTGTCAATAGAGGAAACTATTTTACTAAAAATCCTTCATACATACGCGTAAAAGCATGTCTGGACACCCTGGAAGTGTGTCGATGTCGACCACACAGTCGAAAGCTAGCTGACTTCCTCCTGATGTGGGTCCTTTCATGGAGCTGGTGATCGTGGTGCTGTACCTATAAGTATGTCTCTGGCCCTTCTGCATATTCCATGACACTGAAACCGAACCACAAAAACGCTGAATGGGCACAAACAGTCTGTTATGAATACTCTTTTTCTTTTTTTCCTGAATATTTTGTCTCACCTGAGCAAGTGGACTTGCAAAGTTGTCCCTGATGCATTTTATGGCCATCGCCTAGGTTGAAAACAAGGAATGAAGGAAGGAATTATTATGAATTACCACAGCGCTGTTGAAATCTCGATTCTGATCAGTCTGAAAGTGTTGATTAATTTTAACAGAACAGCAGCTCTGACTGTAGCGCTGGCTGTATTTCAGATCGCAGGTTTATATTAAAGAGTTCCTTTTAAAGTGCAGTCATTTCTATAGTACACACATGAAGAATGCTCTGCATAATCGAAGCCTAAAAATAAACAAATTGTTGTCGTTTGGCATTGGCAACAAAGAAAAACGGGTAGTCATTGATATGCTGAAGTTTCTTTAAAGAAATGTTTATTTTACATTTTGGAAGGAGTCTCCAGTGTCAGCGCTTTGTAACAATTAGTAGGCTAAGTTTTCCACCATGCTGACAAAGGAGCTTGCGCTTTTCCGGTTTCTCTGAAACATGACTTTTTTTTTTTGTCTTATTTACTTCAAGAGAACGTAAAAAGAGGCTGGGAAGGGAACAGCAGTTTATAGCAGCTGTAACGTAAATGAACTAACATGTTTCGCAGACATTAAATGTAACTATAAACAGATAAAAGGTACAATGCATCATTCTTTAATAAATTAAAAATTGATGAATTGTTGATGAATTGCTGTGGTATGAGAGAAATAAAACACGTCTGGACATGCTGTTCTCGGAAAATAATCACTCCATACTCCATATCTTCCTATAACAGCATACTCTCAAGTGTTTTATTCCTTACAAAAAAAACAAATTGTTGCATCGTTTTCCACTACACAACATGAGCAGGACTTGGTAACATCATGCAATAGACATTTGTGTGTCAATTCATTACAAATGCCCATACACATTATAACGTTCACTCAAAGGCAGCTTTAAAAAAAAAAAAAAAAAAAAAAAATGAATGCACACTTACCACTAAAAATGCTGATCAGGAGCAATATAAAGAGATCCCAAAGCATCAAAAGACGTGACAAAGGCATGACCTTGGAATCCAAGTGGAGCTGGAATTGAAGAAATGCCTTGCATTGATGCTTCCAAGGAACAGAAGAGTCCTCGTGAGTGTGTGAGTGTGTGAGTGTGTCGGGGAATGGACTAATAAGAAGAAAGGTTCCCCAGCAGGAGGCCTGACTGAGCAGGTTCCACCAAATAAACCACACCACATCCAGGTACTAAATGAGTCACAGTACAGGTTTTAGATAAAGTTATTTTCAGTTTGATCGTCAAGTTTTCCTGTGTTCTTTGTGAAAAGAGGTTTTGATGACTCACGAGTGCAACACATGTGGTACAAGCAGTGGGTTTTTTCCCCCCCAAAACTTTAATGCGGATTGAAAGAAGGCTGTAAGGTTTTTGATTAGTATTCAAGAACAAAGTATGACTAAAAATATTTCCCAGTCACAGGGTTATTTAGTCCGAGATTATACTTAATGGTAACATTTTCCTTCACACTGCCCTAAGTTCCAGGCATTGAACGGGGATGTGTACGGTTCAAACTCTAACGTACTGGACAATTATTCTTTTCTTTTCTTTTCTTTCTTGGAATGACATCAGAAATGAAGCATGCTGAAATGGCATTTAAAGTTCTAGCTATTAAAGTCAGAGAAATTTGGATCATTTCTCAAAGGGGTAAGTAGAATTATATTCACACAAAATAAAGACAATAAACAGGAATTTAATTGGAAATGTGATTTAAATAGGGTTAGTGCAAATAAAAACAATCATTTTACCTAAAATGTAACTTGTTATTCAGATAGGATGTATGATTTACATGCAAATTTTACTCCAAAGCAACAATGCAGGTATCATTTGAAACAAATAATAGTATATAATGACATGTACTGTATGCAAGTGGCTAGAGGTGAGCTGCATAAGCTGTATTTATAGTGCTTTTAAGTCACACACTGCCACATACTGGCTATTAATTGAACTGCACTACATACATACATACATACATACTTATATATCATATTACAGATTTATTTTCTTATCATAATTCAACAGTGTAAACATTGGGCAGTCACTGCGCTCTACTATGGCGTACAACTTTCGTACCACTTTTATGGAGGAGGAGGAAGATTGGAAAGCCGAGCTCAGAAAATGTGGCCCTCAATGAGCAAGACAGTTACTAGCGATCCTTGGAATAACAAGGAACGCTTTCCTCCTGAACACTCCTTTGAGAAGCTAATCCCAGGACATCCCAGGACGTTAATGTAGGACCATCTGCTTTTGTGGTTTCAAAGCTTCAAGCCCGTGTTTTGGATCTGGAAGTGGCTGTGAGGGCCAGTGGAATTCCACAAAGCCCGAGGAAGTCTGTAGATTTAGCTACCCGGAGAACGACTGGAGGTTCTGGGATAGACCTAACCTTTGACCTGTTCCAACACCAATGGCGTGTTTTGGGAGAACGTTCTCAAAGTGACTGACCATTTCTGTTTGGATGCTTAAATCAACAAAATAAAGAACATAAAAATAAAGTTTTTCTGGGCTTTTTTTTAAAATCCAATTGAAGGACCATGCGAAGCTTCTCTAAAAGGTTATTTATCATTGCTTAATTTAGCAAACTGCACACATATAAATATTGACCAATATTCTAAAATGTACAGACCTCTTTTGAAATTTGCCATATGCACTGTAATAAATACACTTTTCTAATTACTGCTGTTGAGCTCAGAAAAAAAAGGGTATTAAATTGTACCTTTTCTTGTCACTAGCATTGGTATCCTTATGTACTGTACCTTTAATATCCATCTTTCACTTATGGATATATGGAAATATGGATAGAATGTACTTTAAAATGATTCAAAATACATAATTGAGCCATAAACATAAAGTAAAACTTTAAAGGTACACTACATACACGTTATTAAGTAAAACGTAGGTACCAGCTCCGCCACAAGGAATGTTACAGTCTAGTACTATTTTTTTCCTGAAAGGACACAACAAAGGGATTAGTTATGGAACTGAAGTACATCCACGTTTGTTAAAGAGAAAAACCTATTCTCTCGAAAGGATTTTTAACACTGGACATGTCCTGATTCCACAAAACGTTCCAGAGATGTTTCGATTTCTTAAATGTTTTCACTCCAGAGAAAACACAGAACAAACTACAACCAAACATATTAGAAAATATACTTTGAATTTTTGGCGGTGGGTGTACCTGTGCTTTAACTGTCTTAAAAGTGCGCAAAGGATTCAGCATGATGGATTTAGCTAAGTTCTTGGTACTATACAGTAACTTGTTTGTTGTATTGTATTTATTTTGGTCCCCAAATGCTTTTTGGGAACCTGTGACAGGACACCAAAGTGTAAGATGGTGATAGTGTAATGAATATACTGAAATGAGATAAATGATATAAAAAGGTACAATTACCACATATCTATGTGAAATATGGACCTTTTTTTAATCTAGGTTTCAAAAATGAGAAGAAATAGGCATAGACTTCTGAGGGTTTTTAGTCAAATAGGAGGCTGTCTCAAACGTGCATGACGTGCACGACTTCATGTTAGATTAATTTTCCAAGGGTTTATAAAATTTTCTTTACTTTAAGTCAGAGGTTTCCAAATCCTTAGATTAAACTTTGCGAAAATATTTGTAATAAATTGCAAAACCTGTTACTTAAAGCATGTCACTTAATTTACGGTTCGTGAAATATATTTATGAAACATGTTTTTGTATTTTTATGATCACAATTTTAACTTGCAAAAATATATTTAAAAAAAAAAGGAATTTCATTTTTTACATAATTTACTTTTTAAGTCTACTTTTAACCAAGTTTTAATCATTGTTATCTTCAATATTGTGGATATAAACTTCAGTCCTGTTGATGTATTCCCTTCATTGTGTGAACTGAGTTATGATCAATGTGTATTTTTATTTATTGTATGTTTTTGATATTTTTGGGTCACAGGTCAAGTTTCTGATTGACTACTCACTATCTTCTCATCGCAACCTTATAAACAATGACCGAGTTGTATGTCGATTTGGAGAGCCATAATATCCAAAACGTGCATAATTGCAGCTTTGTCTCATAAAACTGAATCTGTATATAAAATAACGCTGTTGAGTTCCATCATAGTGGACTAATTATACCCTCTTAAGCTTTCCCACATAATATGTACTTCTGAATCATTATATCCCAAAACAAGTTATTATCAAAGAAGGTTATTTCCAAAAAAAGGTCTTTGGGGAGGCAGAGAGCATTATGGGAGGAAGTTGGTGATGGTGTAATGTGGTAAGTGTTTCTAAAATTGCAGACAAAAGCATGACGGATCATCGTATGTTGATAAGGAGCCAGAAGACTTTGAGCTGAACGAGGTTGAGACGCAATGCCACAATGCCACTGTACCTGTATCTGCGTTTGGACTGGAAAAAATAAACTGTGCTCCTGCTATAGATATCAGCATTTGTATCCATTCAGAACACAGTATTTGTTCGTTCTGAATAATATATTCATATTGAGTTACATTGCTAATCCATACACTGTGATCCTTTTATACGTAGCTGGCTTCCTTGCAATTAAAAAAAAAACATAATTAATTAAACTTAAACCCTGACATACAGTCAGGTCCATAAGTATTTGGACAGTGACACAATTTTCGTAATTTTGCCTCTGTACATCACCAACCCAACAACACCACCAGCAACCCAAGAAATTAAATGCTCTTAAATGGCCGAGTCAGTCACCTGACCTCAACCCAATTGAGCTGCTTTCCACTTATTGAAGACAAAACTGAAGGCAGAAAGACCCACAAACAAGCAGCAACTGAAGGCCTGGCAAAGCATCTGCAGGGAGGAAACTCAGCATTCGGTGATGTCCATGGGCTCCAGACTTCAGGCAGTCATTGACTGCAAGGGATTTGCATCCAAGTATTAAAAATAATCCTAATATTACGTATTATGAATAGGATTATGTTAGTTTGTCCATTTACTTTTGAGCCTGTGAAAATGGAGGGAATCTGTAAGAAAAATGGCTTTAATTCCTAAACAGTTAATGCAATAGTTTTGTTAAACCCCTTGAATTAGAGCTGGAATTCTACACTTCAGTCACATCTTGATTGCTTCATTGCAAATCCATTGATGTAATGAGGCAAAATTAGGAAAATTGTGTCACTGTCCAAATACTTATGGACCTGACTGTAATTATCTCATAAACATGTCAGACATTGATTATGTCTGACATGATTAGCTTTCTTGCTAGAAATTATTTTGAATTATGCAAGGAACTTATACAAAAGAAAGTGGATTTGATGGAAACACAGTGCCAGAACCCATTTTTCTGGCGTTTTCATTTTGCTCCTGGTGTCATGCGCATAAACATAAACTTGCACACAGAAACTTTAATGGTTTCCGATTCTAACTATTGTATTCATTGCATTAATAACTGGAGCAAATACATCGTTAATTTCCTGCGAAACCTTGAAGAGCCATTCGAGAACCCTACCCTGCTTATTTACAGAAAGTGAATCCACACCTTCTGACCAATCAGATTTGAGAATTCAACAGCGCTTTGATATAAATTAATATGAACCAGCATGAAATTCGAACGAGCTTATGATATTCGCAGAACTATTTTGAAATGAAGAAAGAATGCGAACAAAGGACTGAGACAGGTTACCTAATTACATAATTGAGGACATGTAAAAGAAAGAAAAGCCGCGACATTTGCGCAATCAGAGCGTGAGTGAGGCATTTAAAGCGAAATAGGAACGGGTACTTCTTCTTATGCTTGGGTGAGTCTGGAATGAATACAAATACTTCAGGAGTAATTAAGTGGAGCAGGTGCCTGTCGTTAGCATAAAATGCTGTCTGTTGAGACACTAATTTGTTGTTGTTGTTGTTGTTTCCATTCTCAAATCCCATTGGTCAGAAGGTGTTGACTCATTCATATAGGTGTTGAGCTATATCTAGCTCAAAAATCGGAGTGTTCCATTATGTTTGTCGAATGTTTGTTTTCTTGTTGGAAACCGGTGTATCAGATTCTGAAGCTCGTGGCCAGAAAAGTGTACAAAAGACTTGAGATTCTGAGGCATTACAACTTTTACACTAATACGTACAAAAGAAATAGCTTGCCATGCATATAAATAGTTTCTGGTTTTTAATCAGGAATCTCTGGTCCACATCTGCACTTTTAATGGAGGATGTTTACATTTTCGACAGTAGACAACCACTGACATTGCTAGCTATTTGTACAAAAGTGGTTTTCCACACTATGGTGTGGTTTCTAGTCTATATTAGGTCTACATGTACACTGGTCAAGTCCTTGTGCCTGGTTTTAATCACACAATGTTACCTGAGTAGTGGTATATGTGTGATTATTACAAATACTGCTAATTAAAAAAAAAGATAAAAAACAGGCATATGGCTTATTTGATTACGTCCAAAGATCGCGAGTACGAATCCCGACGATGCCACAGCCATCCACTGGGAGTCCAAGACAGCAAAGTTGGCCTTTCTGTGACACTAGTCTGTGACACATGGGCATCTGTGAGGTCACGTATGTTGAAGAGGGTGGATAGCGCTTTCCTCCGAGGGTGTTACGCTGCCCTGTGAGGCAGCATGAGCAGCAGTTTGAAAAGATGGTGTTGGCTGGCTTCACTTGTCTCAGAGGAAGCATGTGATAGCTTTCACCCTCCCAAATTAGTAGCTGTTATATGATAGGGGAGACCTAACTGGTGAGTGGGAATAGGCCAAGACTAAATTAGGGAGAAAATCTGCAGGGGTGGGGGGTGGGGGGGCTGGTTGGGATGCTTAAGCTAACTATTGAGCAAAAAAATAAGAGTGAACTGGATGTAATGGCAGCAAGGATTGCTTTAGTTCTTCCAGTGTCCATGTGGGTTTCCTCCTTGTTCTCCGGTTTCCTCCCAACTCCAGGGTGTATTCCTGACAAGCTCCAGATCCACCACGACGCTGACCAGGTTGAAGCACTTATGAAAGATGAAGATGAATGCTCTTTACTAAAGTAGCAAAGTTTGTGATTGGCTAAAATTTGAATATACCAAATTTGTAAAAGTCCAACTACATAAAATTCCTTGCTTATAGAAGTCTGGAGAAGCAACTAACACGAGCGAATGGTGACAGCAGTTATCTTTTAATGCTTATTCATTCATGATTAGTTCACGGCTATAATCTGAAGTGGTTCTGTTTTGTGTCATAGTAGCGCTTTTGACTAGCGCCGCTGACTCTGAACAGAACTTAACAGAATACACACATACTCCTCTGTCTCCAAACAATGTTTTCTTCATCGACTCCTTTTTCTCGTACAAACCACTTCGCTAATCAGAGCAGAGAGGATAAACGAAACGAAGAACCTATAAAGATCTGTGACAATTCTTCCATCTCGGACCCTGTAGCTAGTCTCTGGCTTCCTTCAGCTGAATAGTTTACAAAAGCGCACGTGATTGGATTAGTCGCATTAGTACAGAAACTAGACAAACCGAGGCAGCTGATGTTTTTATCCGTTCAGATACTTTAAAAATATAGAACTTCTGATCTACAGTATTAATGGTTCGGGCTAAAATTTATGGACAGTGTCAGGTCTCGATGCATTATGGGTACATTTTGCTCTTGATGTCCACACCATATAGCTTATAGAACATTATATTTGAAAAAAAGTCAAATAAATGCTGAGAAAAGTCATGAAGACGTTAAGGGGCTTTCCCAGGGAGACGTCAGTGTGTTCAGAACAGTACTGAGACACAGGAAAAATGACTTTCTGAACTAAAAATGCAAAAAAAAGCCTCATATTAAGGCGCTGACTCACGAGGCAGCACTAGGCCGCATGGCATCTGCTCTGCGCCTCAGACACACCCACCCTGTTGTCTCGTTTCGCTCACGCCCTCGGTTGCGTCACTCTTAACGTCACGTGCCTCTAGTTTCCTTCTCCGCTGTGTGTGAGTATGTATGCGTCTCCGTGTGAGTGTGTGTGAGTGTGTGTGCGCGGGGGGTGTGGCCTGCACTTCCACCGGCTTTACCGCACACACGCACAATGAAACAACGAGAGGGTAATGTAGGACACCACGTTGGGGCATAAGGGATACGCGCACGCGCTTGTTATACCGAGTTTCCTGCGTTTCTTTTACCAAGTTGGATGTGAAATTTTTTTGCTTCTCCGCGTTCAGAAAAAAATGATGGACTGCGTTTAAGGGGCAGAGCGCCGGAGTCGAGTTTTTTTTTTTTTTTATTATTATTATTTCGTCAAAGGACCGGGGTGGGAACCGAGACATCGTCCGCGCGCCCCTTGCGCTTTTGTTGTTTCGGCGTGGAAATACGACGCGCGCGAGACCATGTCCGTGTTCGCCGACTCCGATTATCTCGCCGCCGAGTGTCTGGTGTCGATCTCGAGCGGTCCCGTGCTTCACCGGGCCAGGGCCCTGCCTCACGGCGAGGCGGAGGGCTCGAGCGAGGACAGGGAGGTGCGCGAGACCCTTAGGCTGGAGGGCGCGGGCGAGGAGGCCGACGTCGTCCTCGCGGACACGCACGCCGCTTTCCGGCCCATGTCCGCTCACTCGGAGAGCAGCAGCAGCTCGTCGTCTTCGTCGAGCTCGTGCGGCGAGAGCGGCTATGCCACGCTGTGTGACTCAGGCACCGCGACCCCGACCATGACCCCCACCGGTACCCCGGTTCCGGGACAGACAAACCGCAACGCCCCCCAGCAGATGTGGGCAGAGGCAGGAGGAGGAGGAGGGGCGGCGCCGCGCTCGCCCTCTAAGCGCCACCCCTGCACTTTCGACGGATGCGACCGAGTGTACGGCAAATCATCTCACCTGAAGGCGCACATCAGGACACACACAGGTGAGGGCACTGAACTAACACACACATACACTCAGGTGAGGACACTGAACTAACACACACATACACTCAGGTGAGGACACTGAACTAACACACACACAAGTGAGAGCACTGAATTAACACATACACACAGGTGAGGGCACTGAACTAACACACACATACACTCAGGTGAGGACACTGAACT
>CM040978.1:27514718-27605663 GCA_022985145.1 Pangasius djambal
ACACACACACACACACACACACACACACACACACACAACTCAGTTTCACCAAACAGTAAACATTATTTATACCAATGTAAACAACCACTTTTAAGTTGAAAACACTAATTAACCCTTTATTATAATTATAATAATAATAATAATAATAGACCAGAGATTCTTTTTTTTAATCCTAATGAAAAAGTGACTAATTTTTTAAATAGTTTTCCCTCAAAAAACAAACCCTATATATATATATATAATACCTCAAGCGGTTGATGTTTGAGTTGTTTCCGTGTCTCAGACTGATGAATCCGTCATGGCGGACGCAGCTAATCCCCAGTCAGCGTTTTAACCACAAATTAAATAAGATGTTTAATCACACGATCCGCTTTAACATCTCTACTAAACACATCAGCGCTTGCTTGTCATTCCGCTACATCCGTTAGCGCTGGCATAGGACTCGCACGCTATGATCTATGCTAATCTAAAACTTATTAGCTAGCTAGCTTGTATAAACAAAAAAAATGAGCTATTCACGCTATTTTTTGAGGTGTGCCATTGTCTAGTGGTGTCCGAAAAAAATTTTTAATCCCATAATGCACTGGGATGAGAGAAAAATGAAATAAAAACTTTTTTTTTGACTCGTGCGCAACCTCACTGAGGTAAACAGCTAGCTACGAAGCTAACGCCCTTTCAGATTTCTGTTAAATAAATGATTAAATAAATGTTTTAGTGAAAAATTCTACTGAAGATGAATGAATCCATTTCTAAAGTCAGGTTTATACTTAACCTGGTCACTTTATTATACAGGATACAGGAAAATAACGTGACGCGGGTAGTGAGTTATGATGTAATATGCTAATAATAGATGACTAGAGTAGAAAACTAGGTTTATTTAAGTTGTATCAGCAAAAGCGGTTGTAATAAAATGATTTAAAAACGTACAAATTTCTTTAAAAATTGATGTTAAGTGAACGCCAATACATAGGCTTAGTGTTAGAGGAAAACTTAACCCCGAAACGTTGAATATGTCGAAATATTTGTGACGCATCATCAGAAATGCTGATGTCACATCGGAAACATTGTAAATTGGAGACGTCGGTGCAAACACTGGACTCAAAGTTGTACTAATGATTGGCTCACATAATGAACGCTGCCATGTTTTACGTTGTTTAACACATCTCGATGTCTGGTGTGTGTGTTGCAGGTGAGAGGCCGTTCCCATGCACCTGGGCCAACTGCGAGAAGAAATTCGCCCGCTCCGACGAGCTGGCACGCCACCTGCGCACCCACACAGGTGAGAAGCGCTTCCAGTGCCCTCTCTGTGCCAAGCGCTTCATGCGCAGTGACCACCTGATCAAGCACGCACGCCGCCACCCCGACTTCCACCCATCCATGATCGGACGCAGGGGACACGGCTCGCCCCAGGGTCAAGGGTCATCCATCAGCACACAGTCTCAGTAAACCAGCAGCATCCACTTCACAACCTAAACCCAGTCGGACACCTTTCCATAGCAACGCACCCCCTTTTTTTAACACACAAGCCACCGGTTTGAACACCAAGTTGTGTTCGAAAGTTCTCGCTCCCTTTGAATCCCATCGCCTCGTCTTCCCTCGTGTCCAGTTGCGAGTTCGAGCCGGTCGTTTGCCTCAACACAATAATCCTGGTGCAATTGTATCCCCCAACATGAATGACGAGTGATGTCAAATCTGCTGCAAGAATTCCACGTGTTGTAGAGCCTTTTAGCTCTCCAAGCCTCTCTTGCCACAAGCACAACACGCTACTCCTTCCAGGCGGTGAAGCTATTTCGGGTTGACAAGATGGCCGCCCGCAACGCAGCACAATCCTCACGCTCGGATTCTTCGGTTGTTTCTGAACGTCTGCTTTAGTTACATCACTTCTCAGTCATGTTTGAGATGTCCTTTTCTCTTTTTCTGGTTTACGGGTGTGGATTGTTAATCCCCCTATTAAACGGACACTGTTTGAAATTTCTGTCATTCCAGGTTAGGTTTGCGCTCCAATACTGTTTTTAATACACCCTTATCGGCATTCCTTCACGACCGCATCGCAGTACCGAAAGTGGCCACTTGCAACAAAACACACTCACTCTTAGCCGGAAGCACAGTCTATTCGAAGTGAATATCAGCCTGCTAACTAACTAGTTAACTATCTAAGCGTGCTACCTAGCTGGCTAGTGTGCTAAACAGCTGGATTGTTAATTAGCTAGCTTGCTCAAGCTAGTCAGATTAGCTGTCATGTCACTAGCTTCAAACTGAGCGAATCAATGTTATGGTTTTGAAATATGAATACTTTTTACGGCTGCTTATTTTTCTAAACAGCGCCATCTGCCACTTTTTCCTGTTTGGAACAGAACGTTGCGTTAGATCTTAACGCCGTGCCGGTACGCCGGGTGTGCAGGTATTCAAGTGAAATTCACTTTTTAAGATTCTGATGCCTGATACTGAATATATAAATAACATAATACTTAAAAATGACTAAGACATAAGGAAAACTGTTCGTGTATTCAGGAAAAAATATTCGAAAGATGGCACCACTTTTTTTTTTTTTTTTTAAATAAACAAGCTTTCGGAGACATTTCAATACGCTTTAAAGCCACGAGTCATTGGTGCAAAGACACAAAAATCCAAATTCAAAATGCACATAGTTTAAGACACAATGTCTTTAATTTGTAAAATGTAATTTCAGGAAACGCAAGAATTTTTAAGGACCTGGAGACGCCCCAGGGAAAGGTCTTTCCCCGGCTCGGCTCTTGGCTCTAAAGGTTTCATCTAACAAAACTTCGCTCTAGTGAAGCTTGGAATATCCCAAAAAAAATAGTGATGGATTCAGCCGGGGATAAACGAGGGCGTGAAAACAGTACTGGAATGCAGTCTTAGATGGACCACCTCATCTCTTCACATGGTGCTCTAATTCCAGTTCTTCTGTAACTGACTGTAAGAGTTCAAAATGGCAAAAATACCTGTAACTCGGTTGTTAATGTACACAGAACTCACAAAATGTCTGTTCACAGTTGTGTGTTTTCGTAAGTCGGTTTACACGTAGCTGCGCCGCTGTGCTTGAGCGCCAGCGGTGTTCGTTTATATAACTAATGACGGTAATTAATAATATCGATAATGAAATTAATGATGGAAAATGAGAGAGAAATATTTCATTTGGGCACCTTTGCATTTTGATGCTGAGGTCTTCAAGGTCTTTAATATTGTCATAAGTTATTATTTTTTCCTCACAATTACTTTGTTTGCGCAATTTATATACACAAAAACATATATAATATAGAAGTATATGTATTTGGTTTTAATTTTGTCTTTCCAAAATTATAATATCAACACTGATGGTCCATGGCCACTGAAACGGTTACATGGTTCGACGTGTTTTTAGGTCATTTGCCTATTAGTTATTTCTCACAAAACAACTTCTTCTTTTTAAAATAATTATTATCAGAATATTTAGACGTGTAACCTCATGCTGGAGGGTTGCAGGTAGCTTGTCGTCCGCGTGTGTGTGTATGAGTGTGTGTGTGTGTGTGTGGGTATAGCTATGGTTGAAGCTTCTACAGTAGAGATGTTACATAAATTATAATGGTTTATTGACCTTAGGGATAAAGGGCACTCGATTGCTTTATCGGATGGGCTGGTGCTGCTTGTTTGTGTGTGAACGTATGCCATGTGTGTATGTGCGCGTGTGTGTGTGTGTATGTATAAGAGAGAACGCTGATCTCTCTCCAAACACATCTATCTCAGAGAACAATGTAAACACATCAGGAATTTCAGAAAGCCTTAATTCCTCTCCGACTTATTTTGCACCATTGTTTACCGTTACACACTTTCTACAGGTAACGTCTGCCGCAGGGTTCCCCCCCCCCCCTTTCTTTCTTTCTTTTTTTTCCCCTCGACAAAATAAAATACAAATATGCAATATTGCACTTTTCTTCTAGATGGTGGTGATGGTGGTGATGATGATGATGATGATGCATCTGTCTGCTAGTGTGATGGGTAAAACTGTATAAATATACGTCTGCAAAAATAAAAGTAAATAAAAAAAATAAATAAGGAACACTGTGGAATTGGAGCAGGACCCGTCACGGAAAACAAAACAAAACAAAATAAAACGTTAGTCTCGGGTTGCACCTTTTTCCAAGTGCTTGAATAAGTGCGACAAAGGGAAGAAACTGACCTGATCGTTCACGGAAATTTTTTTTATATGTTTTTTTCTGTGCTATCATTTTTTTTTTTTTTTTTTTATTCTTTCTTGGATAAAGATCAGTCGAGCGAACTCCGGCATCACTTTTCTCATCCTTCTTTCCTTTCCATCCACGCAAAAGTTTTTTTTTTATTATTTTTTATATTGTTACTAATACAGTCTACGAGATGACGATATCTGCATCCACGCACATAACGCAATACAAGGACTGCGACAGGTAGCTGCTGGCAGTTATCTGAACTGTAAAACATCAAAAACGTCAAACTAATGAAAATGCAAAGAAAAGGTCAGTCTTTTTTTTTCTCAACGGGTCTCAAAAAAACAAACCAATATCATACCTCTGGTCACTTGTGTCAAGAACTTGTCAGAACTTGACTGTGTCTGTCGTGCTGTTCATAGCAAATGTTTTTTGGCATTAGCTGTTCACGACACATCGACATTTAGCCATAATGGACTTCGCTTTGTCACATTTCAATTGATTTCAAGTTAAAATGCCTTTCTGATGAATTCAAAAACCCCCTTCCTAAATCTAACCAGTTTGCAGTTAGCACTAGCACTGCTAATTTGTGGCCAGTAAATGCTGTCACAAAAACCACAAAGTCATATTTTTCTTGTCTTTCAAATTGTCTTCCCTTGTTTTTGCTTTACACTTTCTTTCTTTTGTATTCTAAATGTGTCACATGCTGTGTATTAGTGCTTGGGTGTAAAAGGAAACAAACAAAGCTAATGTTGCTAACAACCAGCAGTAGCTAGTTAGCATTATGCAAGTGAGATCATGCTAACCATGTTTAGCTTTATTAGCCGTCTTAGCCTTTGTGGATAAAGTTTCTTTGGTGACCTGTAGTGGCCTTCTAGGTAGTTTATGATGAAGTCCATGCTAGTTTGGTAGGTTAGCAATTTTTCTTTTTCTCAGTGGGTGTCTCAATGCAAAAACAACCCCATGTCTCTTGTCTGTCAGTTCTGTTCTCGTTAGTATTGTTTAACTTTTTTGACTGTTATTGTCACTAATCTTTTTCCTGTGCTGTTTTTTTTTTATTTTTTAATTTTTGTATTTTAAAAGTTTTATCTTTGCATCTTGTCAAAGGGAATGCTCAGTACAGAAACGCTAGCATTGCTAATAATGATCAGAAGACTTTAACCTCCTTAAAGCAGTGTCTCTTATCTCTTTAGTTTGTCTTACTTTGAAACATGTCGCACACAAAAATGCGAATGTTGCTAACACTGAATGCAATCCTGTCAGTTTTATGCAAATTATATCATGCTAACTGATCAGTCCTACTCTTTATTAGCCATGTTAGCATTTATGAGTGAAGCATTCCTCTGATGCTCTTGTGTAACCTATAAAGTATATATAGCGATACCCTCTGAGGCAGTATAGGATGAAGCCTGTGTAACTGGAATAGTTTAGCTGTTAAATGTAGTGATAACAGCTAGTAAATCTTGGTTGGTCCAAGTCTGTCCAAACCGGTATTGGTTGTGTGCGTTTTATTTCAGCCAGTCGTAGTGAGAGAAAAGCTAATCTTGGTCTAAAAAGCTGCCTTCTTGCTTCGTGTCAATCCAACCTTGACCTCATTTATCCTAAAGCTTTTTTTTTTTTTTTTTTTTTTTTTTTTTTTTTTTTTTTTTTTTTTTTTTTTTTTTTTTTTTTTTTTTTTTTTTTTTTTTTTTTTTTTTTTTTTTTTTTTTTGGGGTACACACTAAAAAACCAAATACACACCATTTTTCTGCAGGTCAGCGATCACACTAATAAGTCTGTCAAGACTGCATCAAAGTCTCTTTCCTTTCACGAGGTAATGACCTCGTCAGGATTTGGGCTTTAATGCATCGCCTCAGGTGATAAAACTGAATACTGAGAACCTCCATTCTTCACCAATGTATAAGCATGATGTTTTTATGGTCGGTTTTTTTCTGGTATTCCTCTGCTGATTTAATTTATTACATGCTATTCGTGTGGTTTTTTTTTTTTTTTCGTAGTGCATTGTGAGGTATGAAACTTTGCTAATATTTGGGTTAACTGATTGCCTCAACTACAAGAAACTGCCAGTGCTTTTTAAATAAAATAAAAAAAATCTAATTATTATGATTATATGTTTATCTTGATTTTTTTCTAATACAGCTTGTTCAAGAAATGGCTTTGGGATTTTCTCCATTTGTGGGAATGTAAAGTTAGAGAAACACTAATATTTAAAAAAAAAACAAATGAACGTCAATTGGAGCTGATTAGCATAATGTATGACATTCATTTTTCACACTCAGTTTCAGTTTTTAAAAAATCTGGGGTAAAATATTTAGAACCCTTTGTCCTTTTGGAGAAACCTTTCAATGTAGGTTCATTGTAGAACATGTACAATAAAGGGAACAAGTAGAACTTTTTTTTTAAGAAGCTAAGAAATCTAAATCATCCAAAGATGATTTTTTCCCCCCAAGTGTGTATGTATTAACTGGGTAAAAGTGTGGTGCAAATTCCATATTACTGGTACTTATTTTCTTAAGTTCTTTAAGAGCTCATTGAATATTTATGGGTTCTTACCCTCTTGAAATGGTACTTGGAAGTTATAGGGTTCTACATATAACCATTAATGGACAACCAAAGAACTCTCGGGCTCTGAATTTTCTAATACTGTTTACTGTTTTTCATATTTGTTGTCAATCATTCATTGACCTTTGTAAGCATTTAAGACACATGAATCTTTCCTCAATATGTTTTCAGCACCATTTGAATATGATCACCATGTGATCCAGATTTTGATGTCCATAAAATGTAATAAACCCCATGCTGTCCAGTGCTGCACTGTGATTGGCTAGCTTAGAGTTCATCCCTGCTGCTGCTATCTGAAGTAGGCACAGGGGCTGCATCGCCACGGTTCTGCTTTTTATGGGTACGCTGGCGGTCCCAGTCTGTGTTAATGCTCTCATTGTCCCAGATGGTGGACGTCTCAGTGTCACTGCTATAGCCTGGTTCTCCTGTGTAGTGGGTTGGGTAGAGGAGGAGAGGTTCCACCGAGAAGGCTAGCAAGTCCCTCTGCTTAAAATGAACCAGGTACTCTTCCCTGTGAATAAAGAGATCATTGTACGTGTAAAAGAGTCTGGAAAGCAAATGGAAACTATCTAATAGACTTCAATAAACTGTTTACTCTTCAATTAACTATTTAACTACCTTCCTATTTTCAGAAGGACAGGACTGTCCATAGTACAAGAACAATTTCGATTCACTGCATTTCCTATTCATAAACATAAGCCTTTTTTTTCAGCTCTATTTTATAAACAGATTCAGGAAAGTTTTACACAGGACTTAATCCAGATTAATCCAGAGTGATTCCCAAATCCCCATCAGTACCCTGATCCCCATCCCAGAGATCCATCTATACTCTGATCCTCATCCCATATACCCATCAATACTCTGATTCCCATCCCAGATTCCCAACAACAATCTTATACCCTTATACCCTTCATTACCCTTAACCCCAATCCCAGATCCCCATCAATACCCTGATCCCCATCCCAGAGATCCATCTATACTTTGATCGTCATCCCATATACCCATCAATACACTGATTCCCATCCCAGATTCCCAACAACAATCTTGTCTCTATCCCAGATCCCCATCAATACTCAGATCCTCATCTCAGATATGCATCAATACTCAGTTCTGGGGAACTGAGGGGAAGTGGTAGCTCAGTGGGGGAAGTGGTAGCTCAGTGGTTAAGATGTTGGGCTGCTGATCGGAAGGTCATGAGTTCAATCCCCAGCACTGCCAAGCTGCCACTGCTGGGCCCTTGAGCAAGGCCCTTAACCCTCAACTGCTCAGTTGTGTAAATGAGATAATTGTAAGTTGCTCTGGATAAGGGTGTCTGCCAAATGCCGTAAATGTAAGTTCCCCATCCATTAACCCCAATCCCAGATCCCCATCAATACTCTGATTCCCATCTCAGATATGCATCAATACTCGGTTCCCAATCACTTATCCCCTTCAATACCCTTAACCCCAAATCCAGATCCCCATCAATTCACTGATCCCCATCCCAGACATACATCAGTACTCTGTTCTCCATCCCAGATATCCATCGGTAGTAAGTCTGAGAACATAAGCCTGTGTTACAAAATTAGTGTGAAAAAATCTACTAAGTCAGTTCTATGTAGACCTCTCTAAAAGAGAGGGTTCCACACAGAGCTCTTTATATGAAGCTCTGAACTCTTATCTAGCCAATGCACCATTAAGGGACCCTAATTTCTAAAACTGTGATGTTTTCCAAGATTTTACTGATCACTGGTAGCTGAGAGATTAAGGCTCTTTAGAAGTGACTAGGACATTGTGACCCCGTCCCAGCCTGTCCAGCCTTTCATTTTGTCTCTTTTCAAGTTAATGCGGCAGCAAACTTACTGACTGTTAAAAAGCACTCAAACTGGAGACTCCTTCCATAAATGTTAAGTAAACATCAACAGAAAACATCACCATATCAACGAGTATATGTTGTTGTTTTTTTAAATAACAGCATATTTATTTATTTACTTTTATTTTGTGGTGCATCCACCAAGTCCCTGTGAATGAGCTGTTGTGTATTACAGCAAGCTCATTTATATAAACCTGCAACTTAAATTACAGCTGCCACTACTGTCAGAGCTGTTACTGAAATTCTTACCATAACTTAGCTAGATTTCTTGCTCATTCTTTGTCCATTCTTCATGACCTATCAACATTAAAAATGTGAGAGATGTCATACTTCTCAGATGCCATCAGTTCTGGGGACTGTTGCATCAGAATGTCTTTCCTTTAGTTTGTTCCAGACTATTTTTAATTTTGAAACACTTCCTAAAGATGTTCTGAAATGTTTCTTCTTTTGGACTGTTGTCTTGTGTAGCATACACTCATCTTTAACATCTTTATTTTTAGATATATCTATAAATCTAATGAAAATCTATGTGAAATCTAATAAACTATAAACATACTTAGGGTGCTTGTTGAACATAACGGGCAGGAACTCATCTACTGGCAGCATTTTGCCCAAAGGTTTCGCCTCCAGCAGTTTCTTAGCACCCTGAAGAGAGAGTACGTATCCCAGAGTCCAATAAGAATAATCAGGGTATACCAGGTTCTTTATCCCCTGCACCCAGCGTTCAGGATTCTTCACATGCAACCGCTTACGGCCCACGTATCTGGGAGAGGGGGGGAAATTGAGGGTTATTAGGATGATTAGTGTAAACAGTAACTGTAGAACCACTTTTCATAATCTCAGCCTGTCACAAATTGCGGGTCTGCTTCAGCAACCCTTTCTTCTAATCAGGTTCTGGTCGCTTTGTTGTTTCTCAGCTGGCTTGCCATGTGCTTTTCCTAAAGCCAGACAGGACCCTGTGTTATATCCAAAACTTAGGCAAATGCACTTCGTGACATCAAACTCTACGTACATCAAGTCCCACTGGAGCTGTTGCTGCCGAATGTCCTCCATGATTGCGCTCAGACGGCTCTTGAATTTCGGTTCAAAGCGAATGTCGTCCTCTAACACGAGGACCTGCTGCTGCTTACGTTCCACCACCTGAGGGAGACAAAATGTCTGTCAGTGTGAATCTGTGGAATGGGAGAAATCCTGGAAATGTACATAATATATACATAAAACACAATGAGTTGTGCTGTTACAGGAAAATAATCAAGGACAACGTGGTGTGATGTGGTCTGATGTTAAGCAGAGTTACCTTTATCAGCCCAAGGTTGATTTGTGAACAATTACATTTTCTTAATTAATTTTTAAAAAATAACAACACATTATCCATTTTATCCATTTGTATGAAAAAGAGAGATAAAAAAAGAGATAAATAGACAAGTAGATATTTAAAAAGCTACATATTAAGTAATGAATGCAAAATGGGGTCATGTTAAATATGAATTTTTATAACATTTTATAATATTCAGAAGTTTTTTTTCTTTACGTTTTTTGCACAACAAAAAAAAACAACACCACAAGCATACAGGCAAAAACTGACATCTGATTGGATGTAATGTGAGCTGATTAAAGCACAGAAGTGCATGGGATATATTCTGAAGTACTGTAGCCCCTGTTGGCCCTGCATTTATGTCTACATTTATTTCAAGGGCCAAACAGCGTCTTTATGGCCGTTCTACGATTTTATCTCTTAGCCTCTGAGCGACCGCTGCTCTATTCATGTGCAAACATTCATTAGTATGGAACATGTGCTGCTCTTACCTGCTTCCAGATGTTGTAATGGCTGAGAAAACAGCCGATCTCTCCTTTAGTGAGCACTCTGCCAGAGTAGGGGTCTTGGTAGCTGGGCAGCATCTCAATCCCTAAAACCTGGAGCTGCGATGAGTTCAGAGCTCTGAAATAAAGAGGGTTTTTTCTTTCATTTTCAAGAAAGCAAATTATATTACGTGTGTGTACGATTTTCAGCGATTTTTAATCTCGTACTTGCCATCCACTGCATCAGCCAGTGTGACTTCAATCCCCAAAACATCCAAAGTGCGCAACATACGCTCCCTACGGTCCATGCGCCGCATTAGATTAATGATGTAGATCTGACAAAAAAAAAAAGAGAGGGAGGAAAACTCTGTATTAATATTTGCAAGAAAACTAGAGAAGGGTCCAAAAAACTAAGTCCACAAGAAATAGCTTTTATCATAATGGATATTTTTTCATAATGGATATGCTTTCAAACATGGATACAATTTTTTTTTAAAAATCTATCAAAATACTGCACTATATAGTTAGTAGGGTTCGGTGACAGTATTAATTCTTAAATATTTACATCAGTTATACCACAGATCCACTGAATTCTCAACTCTGACTGGTCAGAAGGTTTTGAATTAATTGTCTATAACATCAGTTCAACAGACAAATCTCAGGATTATATTAACGCGCTTGTTTCTATAGTAATGTAATTCATAGAGATTCGTCCAGAGGATACTGCACATAATCTGAGAATAATAACAAACATGTTGTTATTAAACAAAAAAAAAAAAAAAGGAGAAAAAAAGAAAAACGTCATCGTTGATATGGTGACGTTTCCTCTAAGGAGACGTTTATTTAACATTTATGGAAGGAGTCTCCAGTCTCAGTGCTTTGTAACCCACAGTAAGTTTTCCACCATTGGAAAGTCTTTTTTTTTTAAAAATCTTATTCAAGACAGAGGCTGAAAAAAGTGAAGATGTGGAGGGGTCAACTGCTTAAAGCTTCTATAACTGAAATTAACTTGCTTGACAGACACCCCGCTGAATGTAAGATTAAAAGTAACTATAAATGGATCTTTAATTAAACAAAGATATGTGATTTTTGGCAAATTTCTGTGGTGTAAGAGGAATAAAACACTTCAGGATGCTGTTATAGGACAACAACAGTTATCCCCTGTCATGTTTTATTCCTTATATATTACAGCCATCTATCTTTCACTGCGTGATGTACTATTAGCAGATCACACATAATGCTGTAAAGCTATAAAGTGATATCAGATGTACCTCGTCGAATGCCATTCTGTCTTTGTTTCTGGATGGCGTGTGCAAATAGCGCGAAGGCTCCAGGGCGAAATCAACTACAGAGCACAGAGAAGAAAGCAATGTCATAAAATAGATTTCATACAGTATTCATAAACTGCAGCGATATCCTGAATGCCGCTGTGAGATTCATGTTTCATGAGTTTCGTAACAGCATGACAGGTTCGTCTGAGAGACGGAGAAGAAAAGGAAAGAGGCGCGAGTTTACACAGGGATGTGAAAGCTGTGTGTACAGAAAGAAGCCTGCGTGAAGCACCGTGTGAACAAAACGAGGCGGCCTCCTTTTCCTTCTCTTCACTCCGATTTCAAACACTACACTAGATTTAGACTCCTGTATGGCTTATGTGGGTGTTATGTAGCCTTTGTGCTCAAGTGTTGCCTTTTAACTGCCTCTAAATTCTTTGGATCCTCTCAGTTGTAATATTCAGGTCTGCACTCATGTCAAAACATCGTATTCCAATTTTAAAGATCGTTTTCTATATCTTGACGATAAATTGTAAAAACCTCTTCCTTTTTCTGGAATGAAAAAAATAGAGGGGGTGAAAACTTTTGCCCTGGACTGTATATGTAAAGTTTTACATCGTCAGGACTGCAAACTCGATGTGCCCCAGCCATCGTGTGACTCACGCATGGCCTCCGTGAGAGTGTGGGTGAAGCTCTCCGCCTCGTCCTCCAGGGTCTGCTGGGTCCGCAGTGGCACAGGCAAATACCCATAATGCTCTCTGTTACACACAAACATCTGCACTCCTGCAGGGAAGCAAGGGAACAGGGGCAGAATTGGTCTAATATCAGTCAGTGTGCAGAAATGGGAATGTCTCATGAGAAAATGACTCATTTAACTGTTGAAAGTTGAAAAATGAATGCGAAATTTGAATTTAATTATTCAAGATTATACCGCAGTACTGAATTCTTAATTCTGATTGGGCAGAAGGTGTTGTTAGACAGCTTCAACAGCTTTAACAATTCCGTCAGACTTGTATGGTGGACGCTTCATGTAATCTATTCGTTTAGTTTATTTTAGTTTAGTTTATTTAACATTCATGGAAGGAGTCTCCAGTGTCAGCGCTTTGTAACAATCAGAACAACATGTGGATGTTGTGTTTTGTGGTTGGTTATTAACTTTGGAGAGGTAACAGCAACTTGTCTTGCATCACAAAATTAGGAAATAAATTTGAGTAGTGAGTACTGTAGCGATGTCAGAGCTCACCTGCCTGTCTCGCTGAAAAGGAGAAGGCCAGGATATCATCCAGGATCCATGGGTAGAGCTGGTGGAGCGGGTAGAAGGCCAATGCAAGGCTGGCGCGGCGGCGTAAATCCAGCAGCACGGTGGAGTGAATCATGGGCACGGCGTGGCACCCAACCCGTTTCCAGTTTCGAATGGGAATGTATGAATCCGTTCTCTTATAATACCCCTGTGGAAAAAAAAACAAACCTAAAAAGTTAAAGATACAGTGATGATTAGCTAAACCACTACACTACAGTTACATTTTGCATCCTTCTATACCCTGCTACATAGCTAACATTCATACTCTTTAACAAACACCTATGAACAAAGCTGTATATATAAAGCACTATTTGACGCAGGGACGTGTTAATATATTGGGATTGTCAGTAAAGCTGGAGGCAAATTCACAACTTACGCTAATAAAAGACAACGAAAACCCGAAGAAGACAGATGATGTTGAAGATATAGTGTACCTGTGCGGTCATACCACACCAGAAGTTGGAGTAGAGCGTTCTGGATTCCAGCATGGGGGCCACCAGTGTGCGGTTCTCGGCTATCAGCAGGCTCAGGACCTTCGGGTTTGTCAGCAAGTTATCGCTGTCAGCAAACTAGAAGGATAAGATCAGTACGACATGAGTGCTACGGGTAAGTGCAAAGACCAACATGTCAAGAATAAACCAATTGCGGAACGTGCAGATTTACTGGTACCACCTTGAAGTTGATTATTTCCCAAAGTATTTTCCAGCAATTTGCCAAACTAACATTTTTTCCCCCATTACATTAGTTATAGTTACATTTAATGTTGTGGAACATCCATTAAACAAGTTCATTCCCTATTTGTCGTGCCACTATGAAAATGCAAAGCCTTCCTGAAGATTGCCATGTCAGAAAAGTCACAGCCTTCCCTCTGATTTTCAGTGTTACAAAGCACTAACACTGGAGACTCCTTCCAAAATCGCTAAATAAATGTGTCTTCTAGTTTCAGAAAGCCACACGAGTGTTGCGAATGGGATAAAAATGGTCAATGCTGAGAACATATAACTTACCAAGATGTAGTCAGCCCATTGAGCCCGGGCCGATCGGAGAGCAGCCTGCCTCAGCTGCATCACATGGTTGAATCTGGAGTCTGGCCAGTGCTTGGGACCAAGCTCATCAGCATAGGAACTATAATAAAAATAATTCTTATTATCCATATAAAGTGATTAACAACCAAAATACTTTTTTTTTTTGCTGAAGTATTTGCACTTCCCATGCAGCTGAGAGAACTGAGTCGAGTATTGAGCCCTTGATCAAGTCCGTAGCTTGGATTGGATGCTTCATGTGTAAGTCACTTTGCACAGAACTGCCTCCATTTGCTATGTTTATTATGGTATATTATTGCACAGATTATTAAAATGGATTATTTAGACCCGAACTTCTACCTCTTCCCATGCTCCGTGGTCCGGAATCGTACGGAATGGTATAGCCCCTCCACTCCAGACACCCACTCCTGCAGCATGGCCGTCGTGTTATCAATGCTGTGGTCTGCTGCAGCCCTGCAGCGAAGGTCCAGCAGATTAACCGTTTGTGTGTAAAGTATTTACTAAGTCAAAAAAACAGAAAGTATCTACATGACTGCTGATGTCAGTAAGATTTCTCTAACCATATTATTACTGAGACTAAATATATCCCAGGTTTGGCTAAAGAGGATAGCAGTGAAATAATGTTCATGCTATGATAACCACACAAACCCTGAATGACTGGTTTCAGTATGTTACAGTATCTGCTTACTTCACATTTACAAAGATAACAACCCAAAGAGAACAGTTCAGCGGCAGTGCAATGGTTCATTTCTACTCAGAATTCTATTCAGAGTCAATTCTATTCAGAAAAGAACTAAAATTTATTTAAAAACTACTCTTCACCCTTTGTTTTTCTCTCATTTTCACCAGGTGTGTTTGCTATTTTAAGCATAGCTCTACTTATGTAGAAATACCTGCCACATGACAGCACAGAGAAAGAGAGAGAGAGAGAGAGAGAGAAAGAAAGAGTTTTAGAAAAAAAAGAGAGCATAGGTTTAACAGAGTTCTTGAAAACATATAGAATTAACAGAATCCTACAGAATCAACCAACATAGAATTAGCAGAATTATAGTGATTATAGAATTAACAGAATTGTAGAAAGTGAGGGAATCGAATTAACAGAAATCTAGAGAGAGAGAGAGAGCGGAGATTTGATGGAACTCTAGAAAAGAGAGAGCAAAATTCTATAAAAACATATACTTAACAAAACTACAGAAAGAGAAAATAGGATGAGCAAAATTCTAAAGAGAGAGAGAGAGAGAGAGAGAGAGAGAGAGCATAAATTTGGCAGAATTCCCAAAAGTATAGAAAGAAAGAGTGAATAGAATTAACAGAATTTTGCAGAAAGGGACAGAGCATAGAAAGGATGTATTTCTAGAAGGAGAAAGGGGATAGAAAGCGATAGATGAAGAGAGCATATAATTGAAAGAATTATAGAAAGCATAGACATTCCAGAGAAAGACAGAGAGCTTAGGGTTAGAATAGAATTACCAGAATGATAGAACGAGAGAGCATAGAATTAACAGAATTTCAGAGAGTGTAGAATTAACAGAACTCCAGAGAGAATTGAATGAAGAGAATAATAGAAAAAGAGGGCATAGAAATAACAGACCTCCAGAGCATGTAGAATTAACAGAGCAATAGAGAGAGCATAGAGTTGACAGAACTCCAGAGAGAATAGAATTAACAGAATAATAGAATTTTCAGAATGATAGAAAGAGGGCATAGAATTAACAGAATTCAAGAGACCAGAGAATTAACAGAACTCCAGAGAGTGTAGAATTAACAGAATAATTGAAAGAGATAGCATAGAATTAATAGAACTCCAGAGAGAATCGATTTAACAGAATAATAGAGAGAACACAGAATTAGACCCCCAGAGAGTGTAGAATTAACAGAATAATAAAAAGAGAGAGAGCATAGAATTAACAGAAGTCCAGAGAGCGTAGAATTAGCAGAACTTCAGAGAAGATAGATTTAACAGAATAATAGAGATAGCATAGAATTAACAGACCCCCAGAGAGTGTAGACTCAGCAGAATAATAGAAAGAGAGAGAATAGAATTAGCAGAACTCCAGAGAGCATAGAATTAACAGAATTTTAGCGATAAAGAAGAAGAAACAGAGAGAGAGCATAGAACTCGAAAGACAGAGGGTCTTCAGTCGACGTTAAATGTACACTTTCACACAAATTGAGATATTCTGTAAATTGAATATTTGTATATTTCTTTATATATTATATATTAGAATATTTCTTTAATCATTTCTATCTATTCAACGTAAACTTGCACTGTGACCGTAGTGTTGTTTCACGTCGTCCTCCATTTTCTACACGTGATAGAATTGATATCATGATCTACGGAAACGCAGGATATTAGCTTGTAGAGTTAACGTGGAGGGAATCAGTCATAGTCTCTCTCTGCATTTTAGCACTACGCTGCGAGTCTCCTCGCTGCTCCTCAGCACTGTTTACCGTTCGAGCGCAGCATATTTCAGACCAGGGTGCCGATTAGGGCCGCTCTCTCTATCAGGGCACACGCGTACAAATTCCTAAAATGGAAGACACGTATAAAGAAAGACGAGCCAAATTTGTCATACAGTTTTATAAAGTGCCGTGTGTTTGCGTGTACTCAGTGGATGCATTGGCACACATTCTCAGTATGAGATATACTTTTTAGCTTATGTCATTTTTATCCATTTTATGCTACACTTGCATACATGCACTAGAATCAAACTTGTTGTCCTTTCACTATTCTGCCTTAATTCCTTCAGTCCTTCGAATTCACAATTGCACCACTGGAAAAGAAAAGAACGGAACAGTAAATAAGAAAAAAAAAAAACATTTGGGATTCACCAAACAAGAAGCAATTACCAGACTGCGATCCTGTCCTTTGGATAGTCCAAGCGTTCGATGCAGCCCAGGTAAAAAGGAAGGCTGCGTTCAGAATTGCGAGCCAGAATGGCGATCATCACCTTCGGTTTGAGCAGAGCTGACTCAGTCCGGATCGGTTCCAGGTCCGAGAGTGCATCGGAGAAATCGGACCTAAAGACTCCAAACCAAAGCAGAACAGATACCTGTAGGAGCAGCATGGCCAGGACGGTGTTACTCCGGTCTCTTACGGGGACAGAAAGAATGTGGCAGTCAATATAAGGCTGAGGGACCTGTTTGGCTGGTGAATGGAGACGGCCACAATCTGAACACACTCAGTTATGTGCAGAACTTTTATTAAATAGATTAATTAATACATAATTAAGTTCGTTTTTATTTTCTAAATTAAATACATGTCACAAAATATATCAAATAAATACATTTTAGATGACTGGATATACTATTAGTTTGTCTTGTTTAATTAGTATGATTATTTTAATATTATAGAAAGTAGTCTTAAATTAATAAATCCATTCATTTATTCATCTAAATAAGAATCAGGGGGGAAAAAAAGCAAATCACTTTCTAGGAGAATTTCGTAGGCTAAATTTAAAAAGAATGAACCATAAATGATAACAAAAAGCATCTAACGAAGGTTTATACTGTTCATTTGTTTATTTTAAACTTTTAAATTTAATCTGAATGTATTAATAAGCAGGACAATTCATATCACTAGATAATTCCTCCTTATTTGTAAATGTAAATCGACAAAATGAATCATCTTGTTACAAGAAAGTTTAATCGTTCAGGTAAACAAACACAGCGCTGTTGAATTCTTGATTCTGATTGGGCAGAAGGTATTGATTCGTTTTCCATAGCAGCAGCTCTGTCAGTCGCTCCAACTGTAATTCCAACACATAATCCATGCCTATAATAAACAGATTTTTTAAAAATGTATTGTTATTTAACAAAGAACGCCACGCCATGGTTGATTATTTTCCTACAACAGTACACCTCCGTCATGTTTTATTCCACGTGCAGCAGGACACTTCTTTATAACTTTATTGATCTCATTCACAGTGAAAGATGATACATGTTTTCATATTTAGCTTATTGATATGGGATGAGCAGCATTGCTGAGGTAAAGTGGTACAGACACAAACAAATGAATCATTTACATCTAGTTAGTGTTCTGCTATACCGTCAGCTATTCAAAAAAAAAAAAAAAAAAGCTCACAAAGACTAAATCAAATACCTTCATAACAGTAATGGTAATTAATATTGAGTGTTCATATGAGCTTAAGCTTGGTGGCTGAGGTATATATGTGTATTACCCATAATGCATTTCAAGCCTACGTCAGTGAATTAAGGTGAAATAAATGAAAGGTTAGCTATATTATCTTTATACAACAGCATTGTTGAATTCTCAGATCTGATTGGTCAGAAGGTGTTGATTCCTTTTCTATAACGGCATGGCTACGACAGTAGTTATTGTTTCTATAGTAACAGCATAAACAGGGACTTGCTGCACATTCCATCCATTCGGGTTTTCTAATATACTAATTCAATAATTGTAGCTGGGTCAATTTCCTAGTATTGGCTTTTGCGTGGTTGGGCAGTTCAGTGCTGGATCCAGCGATGTGGAATGATCCGGACAGTAGCTGTACTCTCGTGGGTCATCAGACAGGTCACCTGATCGAGGCTCAGTCCAATCACCTTTTCTCCGTTTACCTCCAGGATTTCATCTCCTACTCCCAAAAGGCTGGTGTAAATGTTGTCTGTGGCACTGCCTCCCACTTGCTCCACATATATTCCTATGAAGAGAGAGTAACAGGTCCATTTCAGTGGGCGATGTTCCATTATGCTTCTGCTATATTACTAATATCTTGAATCAGACAGAAATGAAGAAAAACCCTGATCGGTGGAATTAAAAATAAACTAGGTCTGTTTTATTTGTTCATACCTTATGATGGGAACTCTTACTAATGCAGTAGAGCAGTACCTGAGTCCGGTCGTCCTTTTCCTCTAGAGATGACAAAGCCGAAAGGTGCATTGACTGGTCTAGTGAGCTCTAGCAACAAAGAGCCATCAGGGAAAGTCTGGATAATTCGGCCCATTGGACCTGAAACTTGAGAAGCATCTAAGTTTTCCATTCCCTTTTTAACATAAAGATCCCTAAAAAAACAGAGATAAGCATAACTGTGAAAAAAAACAAGCTTTCAATTGTTTTAGTCATCTATAATTTTAGCCTTAAATTATCTGGAAAGTCTACCATACAAGTCCCTGTGAATGAGTGATTTAAATTACCACTAGAACTAATATAAGAGCCATGCTGTTAGATTCAAGAATTCAACAATGCTGTGGTATAAAGAAAATCAATCAACACTTTCTGACCGATCAGAATCCAGAATTCAACAATAGTGTGGTATAATACTATATTACAGCTTTTGCATTCTTAACACATTAGCATTCCCTACAAACCTGGGTCCCAGATTAAGAGGCAAATGAAGCTCTCCAAGAATAGTCGAGCGCTCATATTTCTTCTTTGGAGACTGCAGGCTCTGTACAGAAGAAGCTTTACGCAGCTGAGCAAGAGGAGACTCCTGGTGGAAATAAATGAAGAACAATGCTATTAAACATCAAGCCCTGCTTAGTGTCTGAGATTCTGAGAAGATTTCCAGTATAGATCAGTAGCTATACTAACAGTATTGAGGGCCTGAAGAGAGGGCGTTCTCTGCAACAGAGGTTGGCCTTTGTGAGTGGGACTTGGAGAAGCTCTGGCTGTGGAGAGTGACAGATGCTCCATGCTGCTGGACCGGCTGCCCTTCACCATCTTTCCCATGCTGTTCAGACCCATGGCTGAGAAAAAACGGCGTAGGGAGAGCTTGGGCCGACCTTCCCGCTCCAATGTTCTCCTACACACAAAAATAATGTGGGTTAGTAATGATAACCATGATGCAGTATTGTTGGATTCAGATTTGGTCTTGGTGTTATTTTCAAGCAGGATAAAAGAACGTACCGTGATGCAGCTACATTTTCATCCCACTGTAATTCAGCTTTGCGGTGTTCTGATCTCAGAAGTTCTGCTCTCAAGTCATCAGTCTTTGACGTGGCCGCACCTCGGACAATCGGCCAACATTCTGGTGGACGAGATGCAGCACAGGTGGGATCCTCACATGGTGAATGGGCTAGTGAATAAACAGTGAAAGATCCATGATTGGTTCATAAATATAAGCTCAATGGTATAATTCTTTGAGCCATGAAATCAATGGGAACATGTCACAAATATGTTAAGAACCCAAAAATAGGAGGAATAAGGACATGAACAACAATGAAACACTCGTGATTATGCTTACCATCCACTGGCTCTACTGGAGTTACCGCAGGTGAGGAGTACCTGAGAGAGGATGGTTTGCTACAAGGAGTGAATTCTGAGGAGACTTGTGAAACCAGAGAAGGTGCACCAATGTCCTGAGGGGTAGCAACAGCATGGTGAGGACTTCTCTCCACCTCCTGAGCTGAAGGCAGGATCTTCACCCCGTGTTGCTCTATTGGCCTGCTCTTGGACCCAGACTTCAAAGCTGATTTGATGGGCAGCTGTATCCCAGCAGAATCCCTATAGTTTCTGGAACTTCTAGCTGCTGGTATAAAGGAATCAGTAGCAAAAGTAACACCTCGTGCAGGTTTGGAACGAGGCCCAGCCACCTCCTCCAGACTGGATCTGGTCCTAGAATTCCGTCGTTGTGCTAAGAGATCTTGACCACGAGCATAAGGTCCGTGATTCGCCTCAGCTCTGTTTTCCCCTTTGCGACTTCTCCTGCGGAGCTTGCCGAAAGCTGATACTCTCTCTCCAGCATCACTTGCACCTGCAGCCTCGACATTCTCGTCGAGGCTGGAGCTTCCAATCAACATGGTACCTTCTAAAAGATTTGGTTGACTGATTTGATGACTTGGTTGACTAGAAGTGACCCAAAGATTACCTGAGTTTCTCTGTCCCTCTGCATTTTGCCTAGATTCTTTAGGATGACTGGGTGTCAGGATGCTCCCACAGGCCTCGCATTTCCTAGGCTCATCCTTACACAATATAGTCTCCAACGAGGGATCTCCTTGATTAGTCAGAATGGCCAATGGGATTCCTACACTACCCTGGCTTGATCCTAAACCTTTGCTCCCTAGTGAGACTGTGAGAGGAAGCTGTCCCTTTGGTTGCTGGCTGGATAGTGAACTGTCCATCAACACCAGCCCACGCTTACAAACTTTATCTGGGTAGCGATGCTCTGCCTCTTTCTTTGACTCATCCTCGAAGTGGACATGACTGAATAATTGACTTTGCCTCTGCAAGTGAGCACCACGCTTACTGTTCCTGCCTCGGACATCCAGCAGCTGAACAGGCAGAGGTACTTGCTGTTCATGAGTAGTTGTGATGATCTGCGGTGGTGGATTATGCATTGGTAACAACTCCCTAAAGTTGCAGAAGAGAAACCGGAGAATCAGTTGTGGGCTCTCGATGGTTTTGTCTAAAGTATTTCTCAAACAAGATCATATGATTCTTTATTGACACAAGAACCTTACTAATTGAGTCAGTGTGTGGAGGTTCATTGGTTAATCAATGGTTAATCAATGGTTGATCACCAGGCTACTGTTCAGAAGGTTAGGGTTTCAGGTCCCAGCACTGGCTTGATATGGCAAAACTGATTGGATTTTAATATGAGAAACTAAACAGAAAAGTGTGCCTATCAAAACATTGTGAATAGAATATAACCACAAGAACAGAGTTAAAATAAATTTTAGAGGAAAACTAAACATAATTTAACATTTCCTTGAATTATTCACCAAAATAAATGTGGTAAACTGGTAAACTATTTCCAATGATTCTTTCACACCAACAACCTTTGATTGTGTTAAATGCTAGCTTATGGAATTACTGCTCCCCGATTATCCTTTTCAATTTTAATGGTATAATAAATATGGAAAAATTATTGCCTGTCATTAACGACCATATTAGCGCATTACGCCATGTTAAATGGATTAACCAACTTCACAGCTAAAACCATAGAGGATTGGGATTAATTTTACCATGTGTATGTGCGCTCGGTTTTGTGTTCATTACGAGAGAGGATTAATAATATAAAATGGACATAATTGGCTGCTGTGATCATGATTATGCAACTCACGGCATGGCTCTAAATGAGAACAGTATCATCTCATTACATCACCAGATCCAGTTTCTGATTCTATGCTATCTATTAAACTGTTGGGTATCTGATTTGTATAAGTAGACCAGAGTTTGTGTTAAAGTGTATCAATATTTCTGTTTCCATAAGTCTTTATTGCATGTTCTCTTTATCAGTATGCCAAAATTTCCTAAACTTTTACTTAAAGCACTCTTATGCACATAACAGTATACTTGAAACTTGAAAATTTACACTCCAGCTAGATGGGGAGAAATAAAGTATAATTACTTTGTTACTATAGTTATGCCTTGGTTTTAAATATCTGTACTTGAGTTTTTCTTTCACCTAACACTTTTGACTTTTATTTACTACATTGCAAAAGAAAAATCTACTTTTTCCAAACACTGCAATCATACATAAAGTGACATTTAAGCCTTAGACAGCTTCAAGGAGTCAATTCAGCTAGTTTGTAATGCTCAGAGTTATTATCATTAAATGTATATCAAATGTTTTCGCATGTTCCTTGATTCCTTGGTGAAAGACATCTCTTCCTTTTGTGAATCTTTCTCGCACTTTTACTTTAAGTGAATTTACGAGTTTATACTTTTCACTTTGAACTTGCGTGAAGAATTTGAAGCTGCAAAATGTTTATGAGAGTAATTGTTTATATGAGAAGTTGGACTTTTAGTTCTAATTGCAAGTACTACCATTCAGGTTTCTTTTGCACAAATTCATAATTTGCATTATGAAACAGGTGGATACTGTGACTCTTTTCAGGACTAGTAAATAAAAGGAAGGAAAGGGCAGGTCAAAAGACATGGTCACTTACAGGAGTTCTCTCTGAGTGGCTTGAGTTCCATGGTCACTATTTTGGTTTTGAGAGCGAGCCTTTAATCTGGCTCTCTCCAGCAAACGCTTTGCCTGCTCATGACGTGGGCTTAGAGCCAAGTCGGATCTGTATAAACAGGTAAGAAGGTAAACCTGTTATAACTGTGGCCAAATAAATCTTATTGTCATTGATACATTACCATATATAATGTTAATATTTAAATGTCAAGTAATAACTGCTATACTGCTGACAAACCCATTAAATTTAGTACAAATTTAAAACCACATGCCAAAAAGCACCAATTTTAAATCAACTATAACTATAATGCCTATCTATTGCAAGAACAGTAATAACTTAAAAAGTGCATGGAAAAGAAAAGACACCTTTGTAACACCTTTAAAACTTTAGAACTGAGGAACCTTCATTAAACCTTAAACATTTTTAACAGAAATTTCCAAAACATTAATAAAACTACTGCTAGTTTATCATTAAATAATTAGCTTGCTTATGTTTAGCATCCATATTTCTAGCAGTTAGTGCATTCAAATGAAGATTTCAACATTGGAAGGTGAACATAAACATGCTCACTGTTGAAAGAATACTATTGCTAAAAAAAAAAAAACCCTTCCTGACATTTTGGTTTTTACTCTCTTTATCCTTTCACATTGCTAGCTAGTTAAATCATTAGCGTCAGTAATTAGCTAGTTAATGTTTGACATCCACATTTCTAGCATCAGTGTTCTCACAGGAAGAGCACAACCGTGGAGCAGATTATGGGTTGGAGTACAAAGCGTACATGTAGGCGGAGACCACACCCCCAGATCAGTGCATGGGGAAAAAAAAGAGATTAATCAAATCATGCATTTGAATATCTATAAGAAAGTTTTTTCTTTACCTAAAGTTAAACTCTGATCCAAAGACGACTGCTGTGTCCCAGTCAGCCTCTTTATAAGGTGGAGGTAAACCTATACAAGGAGACGGAAAGACACAAAGACATCTAATCATTTCACTATGAAGCAAATTGTGCTCTAAAACACAGAATGATACACCTAGTTTTCTAGAAAAAGAAGTTTATTCCATGCTGTAATTCCAATGATCCTCTGATCCTCTGGTGTCTGAGTAATGAATGTATTACCGGGCATATTGCTAACATTATTGCTACAATCTATGAAACAAGCAATACATATATATATATATATATATATATATATATATATATATATATATATATATATATATATAGACCTTGTTGACACATTCTAAGTATCAGGATGCAAGATGCATTTAAAACACTTAAATTTAATTCCTCAAATCACTAAAAAGACTTCAGCAGAGTTTCACGTGTTCTCCACATAGGTCTCCATATCTACCTAGGTTTCCTCTATGTACTGCAGCTTCCTCCCACCTCTCAAAAACATCCAAAAACATAAGTGGAGTAGCAACAACTCTAATTTGCTCCTAGGTGTGAATGAGTGTGTGAGGACTGAGTCTGTGTTATATATTAGCTAGATGTCATAAAAGTAATTATATTGGTTTCTCCATGCCACATTTAACAACCGACTCCCCAAAACACAAATGCTCCAGGACTGCCAAAGATTTTCCTTTAAGAATCATAGTGTTGTGGCAAACAATGGGGTTGAGGGAGAAACAAACAAACAAACAAAGCAAATAAAGTTGTGGAGAACGAGCAAGTAACAAGTGAGTGTCTACACCTTTGTGTGGTTTATGCTAGACTATTTATGGCCCAACACTAGAAAGAGAGAGAGAGAGAGAGAGAGAGAGAGAGAGAGAGAGAGCAGGTCTGCAGCTTTACCTTAAACTGAACTGAGACAGTTCATATATACGTGTCATATATTTACGTTTGACAAGTGATTTATGTTGGTAAAAGAGGGGCTTAAAAGCACCAGAGTAAAACTAAAAATCAGCCTCAGGTCAAACACTATATCCAATATATCTAAAGGGCAAATCCAAAGAGAAGTCGAAGGATCAAGGCAAGGGTCAGATACCAGAATATTAAACAGAATACAAAGGCTCAGAATGTACACGATACAAAGGTAACAGCAAGATCTTGCAGCAGTACACGTGCTTTATATAGTCTATGAACAGGAAGTGATTCTGAGGAGGGGGCCCTCTGCAGGTGTAGAGGTGTAATGTCGTAATTCTCCTCTCTGCGTAACAGGATGCTACAGTGGTGCCAAAACCCTGCATCAAGGTTTGATATGCTGCTATGGAGACTTGTCACAGGCTTGCCCTTCCCCTGATCTAGCAAAACTATAGTGTGAAGGGGGAGATAGTCCTTACCTAACACATCCACTAAGTCTAGGCAAGAATTGACCAAATTTACAAGAGTTGTTAAAGGTGAAGTTTGTGGATGGGGTAGCAAGGTGTGACATACATGCAACTCTCCGTAGTGAGGCACTGTCCATCCTTTAGGAGGTCAGGGTGAACCCGGGGGCTGGAGAGGTTCCCCATCCCTACCTACCTGGGGACTCCGGGATTACTCTTTGAAGCATTTGCAAGATGATACTCTGAGGAATACCTTCAACCAGGTAAGAGTAATAAAAACAAGTTTGAAAAAACTGAAAACCTATAGTAAAGCCTTATCATAACCAGTTAGAATAGAGACACAATTTTAGCTTCACTGCTTATATTACAATCAAATAGGCCTATTACATACATCAGTGGGTCACCACTTGATCTGGGCCTGGGACAGCTTGCCTGATTGTCCTGCTGTGATAAACCTGTATGTTTTGTGCAGGACTATTATTTTTACTGTTATTGTACTGTTAAAAGACTTTTATGCTTCGGAAAAGGTTGCGCTAAACATTGCAAACTCTGCCACTGTCTTTCTGCAGTTACACAACACTTCTGAGAACCAGGACAGCAGATTTCAGCCTCAGATTTCATCACACAGTATTAAAACGTTATTATCCATAGTCCTCTTGCTCCCAGCCCCCAACATCTGTAATCTCATAAAGGAATGGAGCCATCTGCTCACAGATCATAAACACTATCCTGTGTGTGCTGTCTTTGGGATGCCACAAATTATTAAGACATTCTTGCATAAAACAATACAACTGACCACCAAGTTCTGTACACAAAGAACTAAAAGATCTCACCTTTGTTTATCAGTGGAGGCTGATACTGTCCTTCTGCAAGCATGGCTGAAGTGGATTTGGTGGTTTGGGGTTTCTCTGTCTCAGCCACCTCCGTTTTGTATCCTTCTCGACAACTTAGAATATCTGAAATATCTTCTCTCCTGGGTTCATCTGGTGGACTTTGTTCCTTTTGGAAACATCTTTGGAAAGTGCTCTCCAAGCTATCCAATCCCTGCAATTCTTTATGAACCACATTACCTCCGACTCTGAGCTTCTGCTCCTCCTCGCTGGCGTGTACCACATTCTTCATGGCTATTGGTAAAGAATCAACCTCAATTTTGGAAACAAGGGTCTCTGGTCGGGTCACTCTCCAAAAACCTTTCGACGATGTCCAATACCTTGGAGAAGATGTTGGCTTTGACAGAAGGGTGCCACCATCTCCACTTGTTGTGAAATTCTCCATTCTGGATCCTTCTCCAGGGCCACAGTCAAGACTGGGAATGGAGTCTCCTTCCTTTTCCCATTTATTTACCTTTAGGTGACTTGAAGCTGTGAGGTTTTGTAGTTCAGAAACCTCATTAACACTGCTGTTCGACTTGAATATCTTGACTTCTGGGATGCTGAAAGATGATTGTTCCTTATCTGATTTCTTGTGCAAAGGTTCTGACGGACCTTCAAGTGGAACATTGTGTGTTTCTTTCCCTTTGGACCGTCTCTGTGATATTTCCTTGAATTTTGACTGTAAGGCAGATACAGCTGAGCCTGAGGGAGATTGATCCATATGAAGTAACATCTGTGTGCCAACATTTTTTATTTGAGCATTCGTCTCCATGACACTGCTTTGTAGTGCTTGATCAGGGAGGTCTTCTTTTCCTCCTGCTTCTTTCATTAGCAGTGGCAGACACTACAAAGCAAAAAAGTATTAAAACTTTAGCTGAGCCGCGTCAGAGATTCCTCTTTTCACATACTACATTCTATAATGTGCTTACGAAATAAGAATTTGGTTTCATATTGCTAAATTACGAACCTTGCAGCAGGAGTTACTTTAGAGATTTCACAAGCACTCTAAATCACTCATAGAGCCATGGATGAGCTTGGATAGGTGAAAAATTTCAGTATGTATTTTATTCCATATTATTTATTCCATATATTTATAATACATAGCTACGATTAGCTGTTCCCTCACAAGCTTCTTTTTTGAAGTTAATATAACAACAAAAAAAAACCCAGCTTGAAATGTCACAGAGAAACCACAAAGTGCAAAACACCTCTGTCCTTCCCATGACGGGAAAAAAAAAACTGACTGTTTCAAAGTGCAAACACTGGAGACTCCTTCCAAATTTGCTATATAATCTGTGCCTATAACCTCTCATACAACCTTGCATAAATTTTTATGAAACATATATATATATATATATATCGGACTATTCCTCTTATCTTGTTTATGAAAACTGTACTTTCTTGAAATTGAAAAACTGCACTTCAACAAAGGCATAAGTAAACTTTACAGTGCATGTTCATAACCTCAAATTTTCAGATATGCATAACATCATCAGAACAGAATTATTTACCTTTGTGCACTTGCCGATTTGCATTTGCAGCTCCTCTACCATATTTCATGGAGTTAAAGCGTCATTTTGTCCGGTCTCTCTGTACATATATCCTACGTGCATATCCAAGAGATCCAATACATGTCTCATTCCTGGCCACATCCACCCGTACTGGTATAATAAACCCCTCCTTATCTTCAAATATGACCACTCTCGCTCAATATTCATGATTGGTCTGCTAATCCCCGCAGAAATCAGACGGATTAGAACAAAATGGGAAATAAAAGCCTGCTTTAATGCCTTGGACACTGACTGCAGGATTTATTGCATAAGTCGGTGCATCCCACTCATGATTTCATTTAAATCTAACAGTGGGTATTAATTTAGAGGCCTTTTGGAGGATGGTGCTGCTCAGAGTGTGAGTCCATGTGACCTGAGACTTAAGTCAAGCTCCAGTAAATGTTCTATAGATGAATAAAAAATAAAAGGTAAAAAAAAAACACCATTATATCTACTGCAGTGGATAGTCAAGCAGAACATACACAGCCATGCTGTATTATAATACTCTCTATTCCTATGACTGCACCGCCACACGTCCCAGTAATGCTATTATAAAGTTTGCTGATGATACAACTGTGGTTGAGACCACGTACAGAGATGAGGTCCAGAGGCTAGCGGCACGGTGTACGAACAGCAATCTGGTGCTGAACACTTCAAAAATTAAAGAACTTATCATTGATTACAGGAAGAAAAAAGCTGATCCACACCCCGTATACATAAATGGAGTCTGCGTGGAGACGGTTTCGAACTTCAGGCTCCTGGATGTGCATGTGGATGATGAACTCTCCTGGAACACTAACACCACGGCACTGGTGAAGAGAACACAGTAGCGTCTCCATCTTCTGAGGTTACTGAAGAAGAACAACGTGGATGACAGATTACTGGTGACCTTCTACCAGTGCTCTATTGAAAGTGTGCTGAGCTACTGCGTTACTGCTTGGTTCTCCAGCTGCTCAGCAGCTCAGAAGAAAGCACTCCAAAGGGTCCTCTCCACTGCGCAAAAACTAACTGGCCACAGATCACAGATCACGCTGCCTCAAAAGAGCTTGCAGCGTCCTCAAGGACATCACACATCCTGGTCATCACCTTTTTGAACTGTTGCCCTCTGGAAGGTGGTTCAGGACAATAAAATCCAGAACCAACAGACTCAGAAACAGTTTTTATGCGAGAGCCATCGTGGCAGTAAACATGAACACTTGAACTTGAACAGCAGTAACTGTGCAGTAATGTGGGGCATTGTCAATATGGATGTGTATTATCTGTGTATTTTAAGCTTAGTTTTATAGTGTTTTAGCTTGGTTGCATTTTATTTATTTTTAACAGTATTTTTAAGCTATTTTGCACTATTTGCACCGGCTAAGGATAGCCATTCAATTTCAATGTACTGTACATGTGCATTACAATGACAATAAAAGTCTGTCTATCTATCTATCTATCTATCTATGACTATATATGAATAATGAAAGAAGATATGATACAAGGTCCCTGGTTTGATCCTGAGCTTGTGTTACTGTACGTGTTCTTCCCGTGTCCAATAGATGCATTGCCTACGCTAAACTGCCCCTAAATGTGATTAGTGCATGATAGCGTGAATGCATGGCGTCCTGTGATGCAGTGGCGTCCCATCCAGGGTGTATTCCTGCCTCACGCGCAGCGTTCCTGGGATAGGCTCCGGATGCACCGCAGCCCTGCTTACCGAAGAATCATACTATGGGTGCGCAAACTTTTGCACTTGACAGGCTGTTCTCTTAGAATATAAACGCAACACTATAAAGCAATGCAACTCTTATAACAAAACACTCGGTGGCTGTGCTGTTATTGGAAAATAATCAACGACAGGGTAATGTACTGAGTCCCGACGTAAAGCGGTCGCCACGGTTACCATCCGGGAGTTGATTAATTTCCAGTAACTGCACGTCTGAAGTGATTTATTCCTCTTGTACCGCACATATATGCCATCTGTTCATTTATTAATAAACAACACACTGTACTTTTTTTTTTTCATTTTACGTCTGTGAGATGAAGTTCCTGTTATCGCTTATGTTATAGCAGCTATACACTTTCTTTGCTTTCTCTCATGAATCTCTTTAATAAGACGAAAAAACTTACTGACTAATAACTGTTAAAAAAAAAAATTAAAAAAATCTAAAAATAATAATAATAAAATACATTATTATTAGTAAATGTAGAGTGCAGTACCAGGCATGACCAGCAGTGTGTGTGTGTGTGTGTGTGTGTGTGTGTGTGTGTGTGTGTGTGTGTGTGTGTGTGTGTGTGTGTGTGTGTGTGTGTGTGTGTGTGTGTGTGTGTGTGTAAACCAGTCAGCGAAGTTCTTCTGGAGTTCCTCTTTTGCACACACACACACACACACACACGATATGGCGACCAACAGAATAAGCCAGTGTTTTTTATTAGAAAGAAGATGAAGGCGTCTGGACTCATGAAGCATGAGTAAGTGTGTACTTTATTTTATTTTATATTTTTTAACCTTTTAATCCATTGCAATGTTTTTTTCCCCCTTTGCGTCCCACTATGTCTGTATTTGGGTGTGGACCGGCGATTTGCTAACTTGCGATAGCATCTCTTTTAGGCTCGATCCCAAATTAACCCGTGCTCCCTACATAACCCGCACTTGCTTATAGGGTGTAATGATGGCGCGCGCACCCTCCTGAGTGCACTACTTATCAAGTGGCGCTCTGTTTGGGATACAGCCCTAGCTTGCTTTGCAGTGCTGAGCGCACAAACTAGATTTCTCAGCTGCATGTTTATTCGCTTTGTCGCAGATTAAAGGATAAATCTCGGTGAAGAATTGGCTCATTTAAATAAACAACAAACACAGTTACACTTTTTTTTTAAACGCTTTTGTTATTTTATTATTTTAAGATGGCTCTGCTTGCAGGCTCTGTGTAGCTTAGCTAACAGTTACATCCTTTGGTTTAGCCACAACAAAAAACAAACAAAAAAACCTTAGCCGAAATGACTAAGAAATAATTTTTTCACAAATTTTCACTAATCCTTTGATACAGTTATGAACTTCAGTTTTTAAACAACACGGTTTTAGTGATATTTCTTAATAATCCCCGTGTTACATAATAGCCTATCATGCTAAATTTAGTTAGCTAGCTAGCTCGATGGCATTCACTTACCTCAGCGGTTGTTTTTGTTTGTTGTTTATTTTTACCCAGTGCATAATTAAATGCCACGTCATTTTTATGGGCTTAAATGTGAAATTGTGGTTAGAATTTGAGCGTAGATTAGCTGTGAAGCTAATCGAGCTAGTGTTTTAAACATACAGCAAACAATGCTAGACAGCTAGCTAGCAAGCTAGCCGGTTTTAGCTGCTAGCCAGCTGTGTCAATATTGCAAATAATTTAGATATTTGGATAAATATGACGGTTATAATTTGTCCTTTTTTAACTTCTTTGGTTAAAGACAGACTTCAAAAAGTTAATTTTAAATTAGTGTTTTTTATTTTAGCTAAAAGCTCTAAAGCATTGGTACTGACAGATGACTTAGCAAGCGCACGAGCCAAACTAGATAACTAATTACCTACCTACCTAACTAGCAGTACTAACAGTAACTATAGCCTTCAAAATAACACAATTAGCTCATTTTTTGCGTATAAATCCATGTCATAATGTCGTTATTTGGTTATATATATCGCCACATGTTTTGTTTTGGATGCATTTCTAGATCTGGTTTGTTCCTTTGTCACCATTTTGTTTAATTTTTTGATGGAATGATCCCAGTGTTAAGATTAATAAAAATAATAATAATAATCAGTCATCATCATTGTTTAAACCTGTCTCTGCTTGTGTGTGTGTGTTTGTTTTGTTTGCAGGTTTCAGGTCCCGCACTATGTGATGATCCACCCGGACGCGTGGACGTTGTTATTTACGAGCTCCTTCTGATTCCAGTGGAATCTTCTTTTTGTGGTTGTTTTTGTTTAATGAGACGCACACGGTCACGCCTTGGCTCGTACATGTAGACCGTCCGGCGACGATGCCCGTCCAAGCGCCGCAATGGACCGAGTTCCTGTTGTGTCCCATCTGCACGCAGACGTTCGAGGAGACGGTGCGGCGGCCCATCAGCCTCGGCTGCGGCCACACCGTCTGCAAGATGTGCCTGAACAAGCTGCACCGCAAGGCCTGCCCCTTCGACCAGACGGCCATCAACACGGACATCGAGCAGCTGCCCGTCAACTCGGCCCTGCTGCAGCTCGTCGGGGCTCAGGTCAGAGCCTCTTAATCCGCGGAATTAAAATTAAACCAACCAAAAATCGTTCCTGGGTGGCGTTAGAGCTGAAAAGCTCTTTCGTAAGCCCTGTTTGGACAGGATTGTGTTTACACAGGGGTGATTTCTGGGCTACGTAAATTTAAAAGCTTCTCGAACAAACAACAGATGCGTTAGAAGACGCACTCGACCGTATACTTGGTCTGGGAGATAAAACCACGACTGCACGCGCTCCCTGAGAAAGCAGCGTCTCTCTTCTCTACTCCGGCGCCTATTCGAACGCTGCGACTCGTATGACCACGTGAAGCAGACAAGCGGGTTCGTAGAAAATACAACCCACTAGAAACTCGGTCCTCCTTCGGTCATTTTAATGCTGTTCGGAAACGAGAGTTTTATCGCCGAGGAGAAAAAAAAAATGTATCACTGATAAATTAATCCGGTCCAAAATAGGGCTACTCGTTGGTACGCCGAATTCGTTCACCAAATTTTCATAGCATGGTGAACTCTCAGCCAGTCCTAAATAACTCATCAGTTTGTTATGTAAATAGTAAATAACTAGTTTGAAGAACACAACACACATGGCTCAGTTTAAGAGCCCACGTCTGCAAAGAAATCCACAGCGCGCTCGCTTCACTTCCTGCAGTCGAGTCGATTCACTTCCCCGCTAGTGCTCGCTCAGACGCGCTCGCACCCACCCGGCGTTCTGGTCCTGAATGCGATCGCCGTGTTCTCACTCACCCGAAGAACCTCATCCAGGTTGATTCAAACGGACCGAGCGCCTCATACGCGAAAACACCTGCAGACTCTTTATACAGTAAAGGAATCTTTTTCTAAATAAAATATCATAATCGTATCAGTATCTACAGACCACAGTGACCGATTTATCCAAAAATCCAAGCAGATATTTAATTTAAAAAATCAAAAATCAAATGCACGTGTGTGTGTGTGCGTGCATATACAATATCAATATCTGTAGCTAGGACCAGGTGAGATGATGATGATGATGATATTTTATCTATATGGTGATAAATTACGTCACAATACACTTTTATGTGAGATTTCAGGTCTTTATCTTTTAAATCTGTACAGTTTTTTTAACACAATTTTCCCCCCAGTTTAAATATTTTAGTAAACATCATCACTAAACATTAGGTATCACTGCGTTCATTAAAAAAAAAAAACGCAACACTATATTACTATATAGCAAACCTGTATATATTTCTAGCAAATATAACGAATTCCTTAGAGATATATTAAAGTATTATTTTCTTCAGAATGAAAATAAAATCATGTTTGGTGTAGTTTACCTTAAACCATTGTTTTCAAAACATATTTAAAAGCGTCACAACAGTACGAAATCCAGCTCAGGTTTTGCTTCACGTCTTAATAATGCGGCAAACGACAAACGTTTTATATTTTCATTCGTCGTGAAGCCTTTTTTTTACGAGTTCATTCAGGGGCTTGTAGGAGCTGGAAATCAAAAGCGAATCTGCTCTACGAATCTGCGTCCCGGCGTGGAAGCGTGTAGGAGAGAGAAGTTACAGCTGTTGTACAGTCATTGTGATCTCTTCCTCAGGTGCCCAAACCGCAGCCTGTGGCACTCATCACTTGTCCGGAAGACACCAAGCATTATGATGAGGCGCGGCAGTGCGTGGAGGAGCTCGCCCTCTACCTCAAACCTCTCAGCGGTGCGAGAGGTAAAAAAAATAAATAAATAAATAAATAGATAAAATTTTATTACTGCTCTTAGGAGTGGAAGGGCGTGGAGAGATTTGTAGCGTACCGACTTCCTTTATCGTCACGTCATCTGATTTTTAATGTCATGGAATGACTTTAGACTCCCTGAAACATTATGACCATTTAATTGATTGTTCACTTTAAAAAGTTTAAGGTTTAATTGTAGTATAAATCTACATGATATGTTGATAGGCTTTATCCTGAAACTACAGCTGAGCGACGGCTTTGTTTTGTGAATAATGTCCCACTAAACGTGGCTAGCGAGCATTTTGTTCACTAGAGAACATAAAAATGTTTAATCACTTGCCCGTTTTTGCGCACGTTGCTCCAGCCAAGCCACTCGCCCTGACGGATTTATGTATTTTTTCAGGCGTGGGGTTGAGTAACGCAGCACAGAGCATGCTCAGCAGACCCATGCAGAGGAAACTGGTAACCCTGGTGCACTGCCAGCTGGTGGAGGAAGAGGGCCGGGTACGTGCCATGCGTGCCGCTCGCTCGCTGGGAGAGCGCACCGTCACAGAGCTCATCCTGCAGCACCAGAACCCCCAGCAGCTCTCCTCCAACCTGTGGGCCGCCGTCCGCGCCAGGGGCTGCCAGTTCCTAGGACCGGGTAACCCGAAGCGAAACCCTTTATCTTTTGTTTGTAGAAAAGTGTCTACCATGTCCTGTTATTCTGACATACTGGTCTTGTCCCAATCCGCAGCCATGCAGGAGGAGGCCCTGAAGCTGGTGCTGCTGGCTCTGGAGGACGGATCTGCTCTGTCCAGGAAGGTGCTGGTGCTGTTTGTGGTGCAGCGTCTGGAGCCCAGATTCCCGCAGGCCTCCAAAACCAGCATTGGACACGTGGTTCAGCTGCTCTACCGCGCCTCTTGCTTTAAAGTAAGTCCATCTTGGCGGTGCACTGAGATCCTGAGCTGCTGACTTTGTGTTGCTTCGCGTGTTCTCTCCACGTTCGTGTGGGTTTCCTTCAGCTTCTCTGGTTTCCTCTCACTTCCCGGTATGGATTGGCCTCTGGGTGTGAGTTAAAGCGTGTGTCCCATCCAGGGTGTATTCCTGCCTCACGCCCAGTGTTCCCAGGATAAAGCGGTTACTGGAGATCATAAACTGTGATAGACATTTAAAAAAAAAAAAAAAAAAAACGGAAAATATTACAATTAAAAACAACACAAATAGATTGTAACACAACAATTATAAACTTAACCTTATAACCTTATCACTTAATTCATAAGCATTGTGCTTCCTTTGGTATATTAATATCCTTATCCGTGTCATTTGTGCATCACAACACACTCATCTCCTCTATTCGACGCAAGCTAGAGAGAGAACAGCAAAGATCCTCCTGTGTGTGTGTGTGTGTGTGTGTGTGTGTAAATAAGAACACACAACGGGTTTTCAAATGCGGTTTCTACTTCTGCAAACCTGCTATGAAATTGCAATAATCTTTACGTATAGTTTTATCGCGCTCCTGTCACCTGGTCTGCTCAGGTTGGAAAGTGAAATGATTTTATTAGCATTCTGTGCGTTGCAAATACATTTATTCTCTATTAAGTAAGTTATAGTAATAGTAACAGTAATAGTCATGTGGTTATATAACACACATGACTAACCTTTTCATGTCAAAAAAAAAAAAGAGAGAGAGAGAGAGAGAGAATATCCTTCTTGAGCCCTCTGTTTACGATTCCACAGGTGACCAAGAGAGACGAGGACTCGTCCCTGATGCAGCTGAAAGAGGAGTTTCGGACGTACGAGGCTCTGCGGAGGGAGCACGACTCTCAGATTGTCCAGATCGCCATGGAGGGAGGTCTGCGCATCGCCCCTGACCAGTGGTCCTCTCTGCTCTACGGGGACCAGTCGCACAAGTCCCACATGCAGTCCATCATCGACAAGGTTTTATATCGTTTCTAATCCATCGTTGGTGACGTGACCGCTGTTGTTAAAAGGGTTTTAAAAAAAAAAAAAAAGGCTGTCTGTTATCTAGCTATACGCTTTACCTTTTTCTCAAATGCTTCTGCTTTGTTCGCACCGTAGTTGCAGACACCGGCGTCGTTTGCGCAGAGCGTGCAGGAGCTGACTATAGCTCTACAGAGGACAGGAGACCCGGCCAACCTGAACCGGCTCAGACCTCACTTAGAGCTGCTGGCCAACATCGACCCCAGTCCAGGTATACGCTTTAACGCTCAGGTAACGCTGACTGTTAGAATAAATACATTCAGATGTGTCAAGAAGAACGTCAAGACTGTTCAATCAGCTTATTGCATTCTTTTTTTTTTTAAATCTGCAAATCAGGAAAGAACCGCATGTTCATAAATACTCCTGAAGTCTCTGTAGCCAGTCTCTTTAATTTCATCCTCTTTAAAACTGCGCCGTTATAAGCAGATACTGCTACCAAGTACTATACCACAAATTTCTCAAAACATCTCTCCTTTCCTTTAAGGAAGCACATTTCTCCTTGTTTACCGGAATTGTTCCCCTTAGCGCTTGCTATTTTTAACAGCCGGGTAAACACTCCATTTGTCAAAACTTGAAGCTAGATTTTCATATCAGGAGCTGGATCAGAAACATCCACACAGGTGTGGTGGTGGTGGTGGTGGTGGTGGTGTGAGAGAGTAAACACGGCAGACTGACATGCCGTGACGTGAAAACGTACGAGTCACGACACGCGACTGAGAGTCAAGATATGTAATTGACCGCGGAGACAGTTAGGAGGGGGCGGCAATGTAAATGTTTAGAATCCTGAGAATGATAATACGTAGCCACGACATCTTATTCCGCAATTTTTTCTAACTTTTTAAAACGTACAAACAGGAAAGGGGAGATGTACGCTGTTGATGTTTAGAGAGTTTTAGTTTGTTTGGATAACTCTGTGGGTCACACCCCGTTGCCTGAGTGTCTGGCGCCTGTGCAAAAAAAAAAAAAAAAAAAATCATTACGCTTTCATCCTCAGACTAAGTCTAGGCATGCTGTCATGTTCAGTATTCACGTAGCACATAATACGTGGATGTTGGGGAATTTCTTGAACCCTGACATTGTTCTTTTGCTGTCCTTTGGGCTCAGATGCTCCTCCTCCAACGTGGGAGCAGCTGGAGAAGGGCCTGGTAGCAGTGAAGACGGTGGTGCATGGACTAGTGGACTTCATCCAGAACCACAGCAAGAAGGGCACGGAGCAGCAGCAGCCGCCGCAGCACAGCAAGTACAAAACCTACATGTGCCGTGACATGAAGCAGAAAGGAGGCTGCCCCCGAGGTGCCAGCTGTACCTTCGCCCACTCGCAGGAGGAGCTGGAGAAGTCAGTATCTGTCCACGGGCTACACAAACGACTGTATTTGTTACAAAACCTGAGCTTATTTTAAAAAGAAATGCATCTTTGCTAATGTTTCATTACCTTTTACTTGTTCTGTTAAAGGAATCAGTTTTGATTCGTTCTTTTAAACGAATCAGTTTTGATTCGTTCTCTTAAACGAATCAGTCTTGATTCGTTCTCTTAAACGAATCGGTCTTGATTCGTTCTCTTAAACGAATCAGTTTTGATTCGTTCTCTTAAACGAATCCAATTTTGAATCATCCTATTAAAGGAATCAATGAATACAAATTTCCATAAACCTTTCCAGCCTCCTACTTTTATTTCAGTTCTGAATTTGCTCATAAGCAAATTTGAACACCTAAATATCATAAAATCTTTATGCTTGGAAATTTTGGTGATGGAAAATAAACTATAACAGAATAGAATGCTATTTACTTTCCTTTTGTGATTATCTTTTGCTTTTGTGTTTTCTTTTCTAATAGTGTTGGATGCTCTTTTTTTTTTTTTTAAACTTGCAGAATTAAAACGTCTGTATCGTGTCCTCAGGTACCGTAAAATGAACAAGCGCCTGGCTCCGAGACTTCCTTGTGGTCCCTCCCTGCTGCCCGATGAAGGCGTTCCTCTAGAGGGCGTGACCCGTAAGCCCTCACCCCTTACCAACGGCATCGTGGCGCCATGTCCACCACCGCCGCCGCAGCTTTTAGCACGTGGACACGAACCTTCACCCTATGAGCTCATGCGCAAGCCCAAAATGGACAGCCTGAGCGCTCCTGGATCTCCCCCTGATTCGTATGACTTTCTTAAGCAATCTCTGATTCATATTACAGATTAGCATACGCCCCATGCGTTAACCTTTTGTGCTCTGCTGAGGTCCGAATGACTCTTTAATTTTTTCAGTCAAAGCAGAAAAGGGTTTTTCCAGCATAATATTAATATTTAAATGAAGTGAAAAATCATAACATTTTTAAAAGTAATTTCTATTCTAAAAGTACTGTGTACTATTCTAAAGGTTATGTTAAATTAATTTTTACATACCTGCCACCAGGAAGAGGGATTTATGCTTCTATTTTATTTAATATTGCTAATAATTTCATTGAATGAATGTAGACTATTTTGAATATTTAAAATGCATTATATTAGGTCAGCTGACCTGGATCAGTTTCCACTAATAGTGAGGGGAAAAAAAAAAAACTTAAGGGGTTAATATAAGCTTCTGGCATTTTTATTATTTTTTTTTTTCTTCATTTGTCTGCTCAGTTTTGGTTGACTCGTGCCTTGTTTTAAACCTTGTGCAGTTTGGATAAGACTGGCCTGCCCCTGCCCCCCCACGCAGTTGCCCACCCGAGGGCCGAGCACCTGCCCATGCCCAAGCAGATTCCCGGAGTGCCCCGCGGTGCTCCGCCGCTCTACCCACAGCAGCAGCCCGAGCTCTTCTATCCGGAGGCCAGAGCGCCATCAGGAGCGCAGTATGATGGCCAGTACTCTGCTGGTGAGTCGTAATCAGGTGGCGCTAAAATGTAAAAGTATTAATGTGAAAAGTCCACACAGCTAAACGTAGTCTTTTAGTATTTTAAATTTTGTAAGTTAAATATCTTGCGACATGTGATGACTGGTGATAAGTGCATGCTTTAATTTATTTCTTTCAGGTACCCCATACCCCTACCAGCCGACGCAGTACGTGCCGCCCCGCTACATCCGTAACCCTCTGCCCTCGGGCGATGCCCCGTACCAGGACCCGTACCCTGCTTATGGCCCTGACCGCCAGTACGCACCTCCCCACCCCACGGCCCCGCCTTTCTCAGGCGTCAGTGCCCACCCTTACCCGCCTCCCTCTCACTATGATGCCCGCCGGCATGGCCCGTACGCAGCGCCACCCCCGCCGCCACCCCCTCAGCCCTTCGGCCCACCCCGAGACGAGCTGGTGCGCATGAGCCCTGTGTCCTTGGATGTGCCGCCCACTCCAGGGGCGCCCGCCTCCCTCTACCACCCCGAGGCAGCGTCCCGAGAGAGATATCCTCCAGAGGGGTACTACCCCCCTGCACCACATCTTGGCCAAATCAGGTCCCATATCCGGGTGAGTCTGTTTTTAAATTACAGACGGTGAACGTTTGTAAACTTGTGCGTTAAGCCTCTAACATCAGATTTTGCGCCCGCTGTCCCCTGTAGGACCCGTATGGCCGCTCTCAGCCCAGCCTGGACTACCTGCACCGCAGGCGCAAGGAGCTGCTGAACCAGCTAGAGGAGAGGAAAGTCATTTCTCCTCCACCGTTCGCTGCCTCCCCGACTCTGCCCTCTCACACCTTCCCCAACGACTACCCTCAGGAGGCACAGGCATGGCGTAAATTTTATGGGATTTTTAAATGCACAGTCTAATCACTCTGGCTTTTAAAAATGCAGTTAGACCTAAAGCAATGCTGTTAAATTGTTAGTAGTGAGTTTTTTTTTTTGTTTTGTTTTTTCACCCCAGACATAAGTATTTGTAGATTTGTACTTTGTGCCACAAAGGGGTAGAATCTGCAAAATATGCTCCCGTTAATTATTATTATTATTATTATTATTGACTGGGGTCAGCTTTCGTGCTCAGTAGGGCTGGGCAATGTGATATAATATTGATACTGTGATAAATTATGTCACAATATATTTTTTGGGGTATTGTGTGTCTTTTTTTTTTTTTTTTTTTTGTAAAATAACAATGACAATAACTGATGGGAAGCAACTGATTTGATATTAAAGTTGTGAATCTTAAATCTACAACCCTGTTTTCATCTTGCAGTACATAGAGGACGGCTCCAAAGCTTTTGGCGCCCGAGAACCCGACTACGCCGGGCAGTACTCACCATGGTCATGCGACACCATCGGCTCATACATCGGCTCCAAAGATCCCAAACCGAAAGACGGTGTGGCCGCTGCAGCGGTGGAAATGATGGTACGTCATTTTCTATGCTCAGTAACTGTCCTTGCTAAACAGGTGTCTGTCCTCCTAAATAATTTTTTTTTTATCTTTTACAGAACATGGAGGGAAAGGGTCTGAGGGAGCCGCCTCTGGACGGACAGCGGCGCTCAGCAGAAGCCAAAGACGACGATCCCATCATTCCGTTCGGCCCTCTGCCCACAGTGTCGCCGTTTGGTGCCATTTCCCGCACGTCTAAAACGGGCTACCAGACCACGGGCCCTGTGCAGGCCATGGCGTCCTCGCAGGCCTCTGGCTCCAAACACATCACCATGGCAGGTAGGTTCAGCTAACGTGATACGTTTACATTGTACGCTATGAAACCCGCGCAGTTAATTATGATAAGCTGTTAAACTGGTGATCATTAATAAGTAAAAATGGACTCTTGCGTAGCGGACTACTCGTACGGAAACCATGGTGGCAGTTGGGGCAGTGCGTCTTACCCTCAGCACCAGAGTATCACCTCTCCGGGCCACTTCAGCGAGCGGTATGTGACCCAGCCAGTAACCCCGACCTGCATTTACTAGCGTTCCGTCTCATTTCATCACTGTATCTGATGTCCTCCAGGCTGCCTGTGTCCACCCCCGATCGCGAGCAGCTGAAGATGGAGCTCCAGCAAGTCAACCAGCAGATCAGTCAGCAGACGCAGATCCGCAGCATGGAGGTGACACAACACCTTCAGTGCCTGGCTCATGATTATGTATTATATACCCATAAAATCAGAATATATAAGAGTCCAAACAATCTGGATTTAATTTTTTTTTTTAAATACCATAAAAATTGATAAAATTGTCTAATGATTGAGTGAAAATAATGTGAACTCCCACGCCAGCTCTCACGCTCCAGATGTGTGTGTGTGTGTGTGTGTGTGTGTAGGCTGCGAGTAACTCCATGCTGCTGCAGCGAGAGGCCAGCGCTCTGAACGCTCAGCCCGCAGCTGCTAAATGGCCTGTAGGGGGCGCCGTGTCGAGCGAGCAGCTCAGCCTCGAGCTTCACCACGTTGAGAGGGAAATTGGGAAGAGGACGCGTGAAATTGCTCTGGTGAGCCCGTGTTTCTGTTACACGTGTACGCGGTAGATCGTTCCAGCTCAGACTGCTGTCCAACGCCTACACCAGCATCAACAGGAAGTGGCTGGCTGTAGTCAAATTATTTATTATTATTAATAATTTTTTTTTTTTTTAACTTTTTTATATGTCAGCACTCTAGGCTAGTTAGTGAATTATCAGTGCAGTTTCTTCTTCAGTTTTAAAAATGCTGTGTGTGTCTGTGTGTGTGAGAGAGAGAGAGAAAGAGATACAGTCCACTTTGCCTCTTGTTGCAGGAGAACCAGGCGGCACAGGAAGTCCAATACAAACTAAAGGCCACTGAAAACGGCCAGAGTGACCATAAAGCCCAGCTGGAGGAGCTCTCTTTAGCACTGGGGTGAGTAACACACACACGTATTTATTCACTAGAACCGATCTCCTTTATGACAGTGTGCTAGAGCTAATAAATAAAAATACAAGGAAGTCATAATAGTCAGAATGCTATGACCAAATCTCCTTTAAGACTGTTGATGGTTACATTTAAAAAAAAAAAAAAAAGTGTGTGTGGATGAATGATCATTAAGACGATCGATCCTGAAGGCGCTCGCGGTCCGTCCCCCAGTGCGTTACAGCATATGGACTTACACAGTAAACTTCAGCCTCATATGCCGTAACGCATCGGGAGATCTTGTTACAGCTGCCGCGCTGCAGATGTAACCATCGACCTGCGATTTCTCCTTCAGCGAAAGAAACAAACAGTACAGAAAAACAATCGTGGAGGACAAAGTGCTTTAAAAAAAAAAAAAAAAATCTTAGTCTTGTCATAGTGAGTGAATGAATATTTTGAGATTTATTTTGCAATTTGAATAAAAATGAATAAATGAAGTAATAAATGAAACAAAGTCAGTATTTAATGTGACGATCCTTCGCTTTAAGAATAAAAACAGTGTCTCAGGTGCAGTGTGTGCAGTTTGATAAGGAAATGAGCTGTAAGTGTTACTGAGCATCTTGCAGAAGCAGCCGCAGTTCTTCTGGAGACTTCGACTGTCGACTCGCTTCTTATTTCTGCAGCGAAACCCAGCAGCCTTCATTATGTTTTTATCTGAAAAGTGTCTCTTATGTCATCTGCTGCTTTCTTTCTAAGAAATCTAAAAAGTTTTTATACTGAACGAGTCATGTGATGTTATAACGTTCATGCCAGTAAAGCACTGATGAACTGAACTGAATTAACGCTAGTTAGGACCGTTGTTGTGTCGTCGTTGTGTCATGGTTGTGCTGAAGTGCATCGAGAATATTTACCGTAACGCGTCGTGTCCCTTTCCGCTTCCAGCGACGTCTCGAACGGCGTAAGCAGCATCGTGCCAGCCAGCAGCGTCGGGGGCTCCGTGTTGTCTTTGACCAGTAAGACGTCTTCGCTCAGCCTCTGCTCCGGAGACCAAGCGGGAAGCGGATCAGAGCTCCAGAAGAACGGTGTCGTTCATTCTTAAGAGCGGCCGTAACCCCACACACACACACACACACAGAGCTCTATTTGAGATTTGGTCATTTACATTCAAAAGCGTTAAAACGTGTTAACTGATTTGAAAAGAAATGCGCCAATATGAGGGACACACACACATACACACATACACATTCATGCGTGCGCGCACACACACACACACACACACACACACACACGCCTGCATGCTGTTACATGCATGCACAAAACACTTGTTTTATTTTAGAAAAAGAAATGAGCAGTATCTGCCGTGATTATGAATCTTTTTTTCCTTTTTGTTCTGTGAATGAGCTTTTGTTTTTGTTTTAAACGACTTCTCATCGCCTGGAAACCAGGGCATCTGATTATCCTGATTTTTTTTTTTTTTCTTTTCTGCATTTATTTTTTTTTTGTTTGTTTGTTTTTTTTTTAAATTAACGCGACAAATCTGCGGCATAGGAAAAGAAAAGCGAGCCGACTCTGTAGCATCTTACAACCGGTAATCTTAAAAAAAAAAAAAAACTCCCAGAAATCTGTGCAGCCTTGAATATGATGTGACGGACCAGACACAAAAGTAGCACGGAAAGCCTTTTATCTGTCCATTTTGTATGGAGCGTCACTGCAGCTTTCCCCACAAGGTGTAACCGACACGGTGGCGAATCGATTTAGGGAAAAAATAAAAATAAAAAATTCAAGCCGGAGCTGCAGCTTCGGCGAACACGAGGGTTCGAGATAACGGAATCAATCGTACGATTTCATTTAATTTATGGTTTTGGCTATAGAACTGTTCAGAATTTCTAAGTCGGGTGTCTAGAGCATTCTGTTTTATAGAATGCGTGCAAATGTCTTTAAAAAAAAAAAAAAACACACACACACAAGCACTTTCTTCCATGTTTTTCTATGAGCGTGTACTTTTTTATTCGAGGAAGAACGTCTTTTTTTTTTTTTTTTTTTGATCCTCGTGTTCGCCGGAGTCGCAGCGCCGCGGGTCCGGGCGAAACGTTCTGCTTTTTGAGTCCCAGCGCCACTTGTTGCGCGTCACGTGGATCGCAGCCTCGTTCACAAATTCCCGTCAATTCTCCCTGACTTCTGTGAAGTTGCTTACGTGGGTTTCCTGGTCACGTTTGCATATTCAGGTCCGCTGCTGCACAGGAACGAGGAAATGACGCTCGGACGTATCAAAACTCGAGAAAAGCAAAACGCCCACGTCGATCCTTGAGCGGTTTTTTTCTCAGACGTGCGTTTAGATGAAACAAGATCAGCGTTTAAAATAGATTAGGCTTGTAACTGAGTTCCTCACAACCTCGCCGGTTTGTCTCGATTCGCCGCAGCAACGTTTACTTGAGCTCGTCACCTCGCTTCGATGTAATTGTGTGTTTTTGCACATGACAATATTCAGCTGAATATTCAAACAAAAAAAAAAAAAGATAAGGATGCCCCTGAAAACGGATCAAGACACGGACAAGCTCTGAAGTCTTCCTATAGTGATGACATTCTTCACGTGCAACATTTCCTTCTAGTCTCTTGAGACCGACAATGATATTAAGCTCCAATTTTGGGTGCAACCTCTTAAAGTGTAAACTTTTTGTCTTGATTACTTTGTGCTCTAGTTGTCGTGGTTACTATGATATTAATGATTTACGGTCATGGTTGTTTTTTTTGTTTTGTTTTTTAATTCTTCTTCTTATGATGATTTTGCTCGAGAAGAGAATGCAGCCTTTTCCAAGCAATCGTCAAGATTGGACTTGAGCCGCGTAGCCATGCAGAGACAGAGCGGACATTTTGTAAATGAAGTTTTGAGGGTTTCGTGTGTTTCTTGTGCTAGTCAAGCATCCGCTTGCAAATAGTCGTCCTAGACGTGGAAAAAAATCTCAAAATAATCGGCTTGCTTCCAGACAGAAAGGCGGTCTTCTTTGACGTAATGGTCGCTCTTTGCATCATATAAACATTTTGTTTTTTTTTTTAATGATGCCAATTTCTTTTGTCCTTGATTACGGTCCACTTGTGCTGTTCGCACAGTCGAAAACTTTGCCGCAGTCCAAGAATTGCTCGTGTGTTGTACATCCACACAGGTGCCAACGTTGCTAATAAGACAAATCTTACCAAACAGGATTCGAAGGAAGTGAAATTAACTGCTAAATGCATGTCTTTTGCATCCCACGTCCTTTCCCCTTCTGTGATTTTGCCTTTTCCACTGATGTATGGTTTTCAGCTGTCTCCCATATCGCTGTAACAAAGGGTCAAAAATATTTAAAAATATATACTTCTGAGTGAAGCAACAGAAGAGCATTTGCTGTATCGTTGGGAGAGCGCAAGTCCAAATCCCGTCAGTTATACACTGAGTCCAAGAGAGAAAAACTGGGCGTGAGCGACGGTGTTACGGACAGTCGCAGTGGCGTTAGCCAATCATGGGCTGGTTTAAGCTCCTGTATGCGGAAGAGGGTAGATAGCGCTTTACTCTAAATGACCGGCCTGCAAACTTCCAGGCTGGTGGCCGTCATGTTACAGAACTAGCGAGTGGGTGGGAATTGGCAACAATGATCAAATTAGGAGAAAATTGTGGTTTTCACTCGAGCTGTAGAAGTTGGCACCAGAATAGCTACATACTGCTGATACGTCGTGGTCACAAACACTGAGCCTATCAAAATTCATTGACCAAATGTCCTGGAAGTACAGACCTTTAAAGAAGCCTATAGCTGATTTTAAAAAAATAAAATAAATAAATAAACAGTCTTGGATTTGTAAGCTTTAGCAGTTAAAACATGCTAGTATTTAAATAAGCAGACTCCATCCTTCTGCGTGAATGTTTCGAAAGACGCATAGGGTTTTTAAACTGTTTTCTCCGTTGTTTGGTGACCGATCAAAACAAAGCCAGCTCTTTCGACAGCCTCCTTCAAGCCACCGTTGGCTAACCGTGCGGGAGAGATGCTTGACGTCTAGGCAAGACGGACGAGAAATAGAAAACAAGCATCTTGTGATCTTTAGCGTAAAATAATCCTTGAAGAAATGTACGGTAATAATTTTAGGTCGTCTTTGTTTCGATTCGTCGCCTGACTGAACAAACGTGATTTTTTTTTTTTTTTTTTTTTTTTTTCCTCTCCTGTGTGTGGAAGGAAGCCAGTGTTTTCTACTACGGCGAACTCTCTTTTTTTTTTTTCCCATGTAATATTCGCCAAAATGAAACCGAACGAAGCGTTTTGGATTCTCTCGCGTGTGCTGTTAGCGCAGATTAACGCGTTAGATGTTGCAGCATACAAGTGTTAGGAATTTTTTTTTTTTTTTTTTTCTCCTCTCTCTCTTTCCCCTCCCGCATGATGTTCCCCCGAGTGGCGCATAGCTAGGATGCTAATTTTATTTAGATTATTTGGGAACGTGCGAGGAGTATTTAAGATTAATCAGTAATTGATGGTTTGAGGATGTGTGTTGTTTTTTTTTTTTTGTACATTTTAATAATCAGTGATCTCACTGAGTTCATAACTCGCTTTGGGTCTTTTTTTTTTTCTTTTTTTTTTTCCTTTGTGTGTTTTACGATGAAATCATGTCAACCCTCTGTGTTCATCCACTAAATATAAGTCGCATAAGACTCATTTATATAAGAAAAGTTTTGTGCATGATGTTTTTCTTTCCTGGAGCAGAGGAGTCACAGTGTAAATGTGGCGATCTTTGCGAGCAGGCCTGTTCCTAATGGATGATATTCATTTCTCTATGCGGATCGTGTCTGTTTTGAGCGGACCTGTAGCACTCGTTTAAACGATAAAGGTGAATTAACTCGTTTTTGAACCTTAACACTGTTATGGCTGTGTCTATATACTTTTTTTTTTTTTTTCTTTTTATTCCTAACTTTTTTGGGAAAACAAACAAAAAAAAAACGTACTGGCTTTTTTATGATTACTTCTGAGTCGTCTTGTTTAAAAACAAAAAGAAAAAAAAAAAAAAAAAAAACCTCTTAAATTAAGGTACAGGCTTGATTTCAAACAAGGAAAGGTTTTATATATAAACTTTAGATTATACTCCATTAAGGAATGTTTAGAACCATCTTACTCCAATGTGGATGTAGCCATTATTACGCCATTTTAAGACTTTGTAAAACAAATTCACTGTGTGAAAATTGGTTTGCATTTTTTGTATAATACAATCTGCTCTTTTGTTTTTGTTTGAGAGGTGCAACTGGAAGTGTGGAGGAGGAAAAAAAAAACCTGTGCTATTTAAAAAAACAAAAAAAAACAACAAAAAAAAAAACCTTGTGTACGACAGTGATTATAAATGAGAGGATGAATTAAACAATATTGACACTTCAGTCTGTGTGGATTTATTTCATTACAAAATACAGCATTTGAAAGTCGTCATTAAATATGAGTGAGCTCGTGCTTGCACTTGCGTAGCTATAGCGATTATTGACTTTTGTCCAAAAGTAGCTTAGATGTATTTAATTATTAATCACGCGGGTGGTTCCTCAGGAGTTTCTTTGTGAGCTGAACTTTTTGAAGTAAAAAAAAAAGTTGTAGGCTTCTAGAAAATTCCTCCATGGGGTTTCCCAAAAGGATGAACCAAACTGGTTCACACCCCAGATTCGTTTTGTTTTTTTAAATCTGTAAATCTTCTCATCTTGCCAATTTCCAAGCCAGCAGCATGACCTGATTCATTTGTCTTGTTAATCAGGGAAATCAGAATGATCAGAATTTGGGACATAAGTCCATGGAGCCGTCCTGTGTGAAGTGCGCAGGAGGTGTAGGGTGTATCTAAAAATTCACAAAATTCACAACGCCGAACCCGCTGCCACGTTCTCGTTATCCGTTCCAGAGCGGGAAGCTGAGACGAATAAGCTTTTTGTCTGCATGTAATCGCCCGATACTCTCCATGTCCCCTTCGGCCAGCGTGAACCCAAAGACCTGTAAACAAAACAGCCAAAACAATGAGTGTTACTAAAGAAATACTGACGAATCAAGAATTTCTCATCTCTTACAAATGTACGTGAGGAAAACTGTCAGTTCTGTTTAACCCTCTGACTCTCAAATACAAGCTTGTGCTCATGAATGAACTCCTCCACAGGTTCTCATCTGTGCTAGTGTTTTTCCTGCTCTAACACGGGAAGGGCTGCTCATCACCTGATGAACTTACTCATTAAATTGACTCTTTCCCGTGAGACACGATTGGTATGGATGCTGTCAGACGCCACCTCGGGCAGTTAGGACGTGTGAAACGGAAGGTAGTCGCATGTGGAACTGTTGCTATGTGGAAGTGGAAAGATTTTCTGAGCTACACAGAAAGAGTACAAATGTGACCTGACGCTGCAGTCATGCTCAAATTGAAATGCAGATTAAACAAACACACACACACCAGCGTGCTCACTCCACGTGGGTTGGGTCCCAGCTCACGTGCCTCCCATCATGCAACGCGTGCAAGGCAGCCATGTCAGTGTCTTCCAGCTGGAACCCAAACACCTGTGCATGCAGAGGCAGTCTGAGAAAAAAACGGCAACCCAACGTTTTTACTACACCCTTGCTGACTTCCCATCACGACTCGGAAGTGTGTGTGTCGCTTAAGCGGGTTTTAAACACGAACACAAGAACAATCGATTGTTGTCTGTTATTTATGCTCATAATGGCTTGCTAAGTAGCTACCGTTATCGTGGATGTAGTAAAAGTTTAGCAAAAGTACACCAGTTTCTAGGAAAAGAGCTAGTTGGCCTGTTAGCTAGATGATAAGTGTTTGGTGTTATAGCTAGCTGGCTTGTCAATAGCTAGCGAAATAAAGTACGTCACTGCGTTACACAGCAAAGTGAATTGCTACAGTCTCTTCAAATCGCAATGAATTCTGAGTACATTCTTCTCCTGAAGTCTGTAATGGCACTGAATCAATTCCTCTGGTGTACAAAAAGGCTCATCTAACAAACATTACTTGAGCTAATGCTGTTGGAACGACGGCTTACGGGAAGTCAACGAGGGTGAGGAAGACAAAGACAATGACTTTGGGAACAGTGACCTTCGGCAAGTGCAACAATTTCCATTGCCATGCTTTAATTTGTGGCACAATAACCCAATTTATGAGTAGCTACAGCCACTGAAGATGTGCTAGAAGCTGCACATGGAGAACAAAATGGCTCCTCAAGGGTTCTTTGGATTTTTTTTTTTAAAGCATAGAAGCTTGAGGAGGTTTCCACAGACAGACAAAACTCACTAGGGTTTTTTGAGCTAAAACATAACTCCTCCAGAACTGAAGAACTGAGAACTTACTTGGCAGTTTTCACGAATCCTATCAGGTTTGGTAGACTTTGGGATGGTGATGATCCGATTCTGCCAAACAAAAAGAAACATAATCGTTGACCAGTTACAGCTCAGTTCATCCTCATGGATTTTTGTATATATTTTTACAAAATTATATACAAAACGAACTCCAAAATGAGTTATGGGCGTGTCCTGTAACACGACAACAACCTGTTATCGTATATAAAAACTTTAACACACTTGATGTCTTTTTGCCACAAAACAATTTTAATTACTCTCATGGATTTTCTTCTAGGGCGTGCTAACTTTTGCACTATTTGAAATGGATCGTCTTTCGCCGCTGCCTTTTTGTCCTTGACGAATATTAAATTGTTCCCGTTGAACTGAAATTTAAACGTGCACTGAATGTTATTTCTAATATTTATAAAAGTTATTTGATTTTTTTTATTTTTATTGTTTCCATAAAAGAGTGTAATGAAACAACTTCAGGGTGGCAACATCACAGCACCCAGTCACTGATTACTTTCCCATAACCGCACTCCCAGACGTGTTTAAGGAACAACACACTGTTATTTTTACCCTTTTACATTTACATTTAATCCCTTACCAGTTTCTTTATTCTTGCTCTGGAAGCAGCTTGTTGTGTTACTGATTTACTAATGAAAAGCTCTGACACAAGTCACCTTCTGTAAACGTTAACTAAACGTCTGTTTACAGAAATCTGCACATCACTGATTAACTGTACGTTTTCTTTCTTAAATGGTAACATCTAAAATAAAATCTGTTAATGCTAAACTTACATCATCATCCACCATACACGTCTAGCACATTAATTAGAACTAGCGCGTTAGTACACCGAAGATTTGCCTACAACAGGAATAACTGTCAGAGCTGCGGTTACAGAAAATGAATCCGACCAATCAGAACCGGGAATTCAGTAGCGTTGCTGTATTCGTTTATTTAAAGCATCCAGTCAAATCCAGAAGGTTAGCAAACTGAACAATAACTGGAATTCAAAACAAACGCTGTTGATGGGGTTGTTCAATTTTGTGAAATAAGTTCTTAGAAGAGACATGAACTTTAACTCCAGAAAGAAAAAATTAAAGTCTTGACTTGTGGTTTTTACGTTAAAAATCTCTCTTAAGTGCGAACACCGTTTTTAAATTTCACGCCAAGTAATATTTCGACAAGTTATTCCTTATTATAATTCAAAATACAATAAAAGATCGATTGTATTGACCCCAAAGGAAAGTTTTGTCCCGACTGGCTCAAGACAAGTCAAATAACAACGAACAGATCTCATATACACTCACCTTCCACTTTATTAGGAACACCTGTTCATTCATGCAGTTATCTAATCATCAGAATATCAGAATGAGGAGAAAGTGTGATCTCTGTGACTTTAACCGTGGCATGGTTGTTGGTACCAGATGGGCTGGTTTGAGTGTTTCAGAAACTGCTGATCTCCTGCGATTTTCACACACAGCAGTCTGTAGAGTTTTCACAGAATGATGCCGGAAAAAACAGTGAGACAGCGACATTTCTGTGAGTGGAAACGCCTTTGATGATCAGAGAGGTCAGAGGAACATGGACAGATTGGTTCGAGCTGCGAGGAAGGATCTAGCAACTCATATAATCACTCTTTACGACCGTGGTGATCAGAAAAGCATCTCAGCATGAACAAAACATCGAACCTTGAGGTGGATGAGCTACAACAGCAGAAGGCCACATCAGGTTCCGCTCCTGTCAGCCAAGAACGAGTATCTGAGGCTATCATGGGCACAGACTCGCCGAAAGCAGATCACATTTTTTCCCCCAATTCTAACATTCGATGAAAACATTAACTGAAGCTCTGTATGATTTTTTTTGCCTTGTGCTGCTGCCACATGATTGGCTGATTAGATAACTGCATGAATATGCAGGTGTACAAGTGTTCCTAATAAAGTGGAGGGTGAGTATGTACACACACACACACATTATATATATATATATATATATATATATATATATATATATATATATATATATATATATATATATATATATATATATGTATATACACACAGTCAGGTCTGGAAGTATTTGGACAATGACAGAGTTTTTGTGATTTTGCCTTTATACTCCACCACAATGGATTTGAAATAAAACAATCAAGATGTGATCGAAGTGTAGACTTTCAGCTTTATTTTAAGAGGTTCCACAAAAATATGGCATTTACCTTTTAGGAATTACAGTTATTTTTATACTTCCGGACCTGACTGTATATATACATACATACATACATACATACATACATACGTACAGATGTAAAAATAAGATTTGGACTTTCACTTCAGTGTTGTACCTGAATGCTCCAGCGGATGCAGATCTGTGAAGCACTGCGTCCGTACTTCTGCGCCAGTTCCACGATGAGTGGATGATGGAGCGCTTGACCCTTAGCTAGAGGGCAGTAACCCTCAAACGCTACGCCCTCGCTGCGGCAAAACTCCAACAGCTGCCACGGCTGCTGAAACGGATGAAACTCCACCTGCAAAACATGGAGCACTCTGTGGTTCTGATCATTCCATAGACACTGTAGTTAAAGAGCCAGCTTCCTGTCCTTCATCCCAACCTGGTTAACGTGAGGCATCACGCCACCGTCCTCTTTCAGTTCCTCGAGATGCGGGATCAGGAAGTTGCTCACGCCGATGGAACGGCACAATCCTGTGATAAGAGAGAAACATCTGAGGATCTCCTCGCATCAGCAAAGAAACTGAAAGCCACCACACGCCACCGTGACCCTTAGTCCTGATTAATGTTTTTCATTCATCATCTGAAAATCCACAACGAAATACTAGACACATAGTAAGACAGACGCCTCCACCTTCGTCGTACATCTCCTCCAGAGCTCTCCACGTGTCAGCTCGGACGTCCCGGTTGGAGCGGCCCGGAACGGCGCAGTCAGGCCAGTGCATTAGGTACAGATCTGTAGGAAAGATCTTTACATTACACCACCATCAGACTGCAGCGTCTCAAATAAGTTAACAAACAAAAGGAACGACTCGTACCCAAATACTCGACCCCGAGTCTGGCACACGAGGCCCGACAGGCCTCCTTGGCACTCTGATACCCATAATCCCCTGGCCACAGCTTGGTGGTGATCCACAGGTCTTCACGTGGGACTCGGCTCTCCACGATTGACTTACACAAGGCCTCTTCACAGCCGTATCTTTTAGCCGTGTCTATGTGCCTGATTCCGCACTGCTGGAGCGCGTAGACGACTGCATCGTGGGAGTAGCCGCCATTGTGCGATGTTCCTGGACAGAAGCCATTAAAGAAGTAAAAACAAGCCAGACATTACTAACAGAGCATTTATCATTACAGCACATTGCTGTTGAATTCTCGACTCTGATTGGTCAGAAAGGTTTGATTCATTTTCTATAACAGCAGCTGTGACAATAATGTGGGTTTATATTAATGCACTTGTTCTAATGCGTTTTGGTTTCTATAGTAACATTTGATATGGTGAATCTTTCTGTAAGGAGTCTCCAGTGTCAGTGATTTGTAACACCTTGTGGTGTTCCTGAGCTCATCAATGCGTTCTTTCATTTTTAAGAATGTGCCAGACAGATGATTTGACCACACCTGATGGTTTTGCAGTCTCTCTGATGGGGTTGTTTGGATTTTTTTCAGCCTAATCATGGCTTGCTTCAGTGACAGTGTCAGTTCTCTGGATTTAATATTGAGAGTTAACAGTGATGCATATGCATATACTACACCTGAAATCAACTCTAGACCTTTTATATGCTTACTTGTAAGTGAAATAATGAGGGAATGACACACACCTGGCCATGGAACAGCTGAGCACCAATCTGTCCGATCACTTTTGGTCCCTTGATGGAAAGTGCTACACAGTTTACCTGATTTTGATGTAAATACCCTCAAACTACAGCTGAAATTCTGCACTATTTAAACTCCTATATTAATTTTTAGCTAAAATAAGAATAACATTGTCAATGTTCAGATATTTATGAACCTGACTGTGTACATGGTGTTATACTCTGAGCCAAACTATGCCTCTGGATTGAACTTTGGACACCAGACCTGACATTTTAAAGGAAAATTATGTTCATATCATGCTATTCCTTATAGTTTCAGTGTTTCATGGCTCTTGCATTAATTTAACATCATTTACATCGTTTTTGAATGAGGTCATGGCCTAATTAGGCATGTTATGGCTAAAGAACTGGACTGGAAAACACTGATTACAGTCCTGATCCTAAACAAAGTAGCTCTGTCCTTCCAAGTGACTGTTAGTTACCGTAAAATCCCGTACATACGCGCACTACACTTTCCATTCATGCACATTTAAAAATAGTAAACAACTCAGATATAACACTAAGTGCACAACTTGTACTCACCTAAACCTAGGATTGGGATTTTCAGTCTATTGGAAAGCTCAACTTCTGGGAAATGCTGCATTGGAGAAACAAAAAGCGGCTTCCTTCATACAAAAACGCTTTATGCAGAGGAATGTGTGTCCAATAAGCAGCCAGAGGTGTCGTAAAGCGGCTTTTTTTGCGACAGTATATTTATATGTCGGCAGCCGTAAATCCTTACCCTGCTCAAAAAGTATAAAAATAATAATAAATTGTAACGAGTTATGTACCGTTTAGTAAACGTTTATGTAAAGTTCATATGAATCTGTTTTTTTATTTATGAACTTTTATTTATGAAGTTTTCGTGTTGTGTACAATCGAGTAATCTTATACAGTTTGTGCCAAATATAATCACTCATTAATAATTCATTAAATTCAATATTCAGTATTTAGTTCTCATTATACACACAACATACCTTGTACATCTGTATATTATATCGTATATTTTTTTATATTTTACCTTTCTCTTACTTCTATTTATTCTTATTTAACAACTTGCTTTGTTATTGATGTGCAAATTCAAACGATTTCAAACTCTCTCTCCGTGTAAAAGATACTTTATATCCTGTTTAAACGCTAATAAAACACTCACTGAGTTGATTCCCTAGAAGATAAGGGAAGTGTCTTATATATTATACATGAATTTATTCTGCAAAGCAAATGAAATGATCACTGCGCAGATATCTGAATTAAAACCGATTCACTGATTCATTGTGAATCACTTTTATGAATCACAGTATTACTCAGGTGTCCTTGTTAATATCTGCAGGAATATTACAGACTTAAAAAAATGACAAATTGCACCTTTATATGAATGATTGCAAAAATTGAATTAGCTCACATGTTGCTGAATTACTCCATACTGTATTGAAATGAATTCAGTCTAATGGAGTCATATTACTCATCTGATTGACACCTGCAAACATTGTAAATAAATAAATAAATAAATAATAAGGTCGTTTTGCCTTAATGAATATGCACTTTTGCCTATTTGTACCTGAAAGTGCAAAATCCAAGATAATGTCATTGCAAAGAGCATTAAAGATCCTGTGAACAAGCTTTTACTTATAGATACAGATATAAACAGGACACACACACACTCCTGTCTAAACTTTATGAGCTCTGAACTTGCTGCAGCTTTCAAGAACAATCATCTCACACACACACACACACACACACGAAAACTGTTTTGATTTACAGTCCAGAATTATTGGCATCTAAATGTTGCTTCCTGTGACTCCTCTGCACAAATTAGCACGCTACTTTCACTGTTCCCATAGTAACACTGATTTGAAGTTCATATGATGACAAGTTTCATTCGTTAATCATATTTACGTTTAATTCCAATCGCTTTTAGCAATCAATACAAGAGTTCAGTATCTGTACAAAAAAATGTGTTGTACAAATCAGAGTGAATTTACAGTGTCGTAACAAAATGTGTGAGAGTCAGGTGTCATGCAGGCGTGCGTCCACACACACACACACACACACACACACACACTAGCCGCATTTCTCACTGCAGTACCTTCATACAAGCTCCTTGTGTGTGTTTGATTATGATTATTGTTTTTATTATAAATTTATTATTACTGTTTATACCACTGTATATACACTACGCCTACTTTAAGTAAGGAATAACAGTGCATCCTGAAGTGTTTTATTCCTCTTACACCACAGCGGTTTGTCCACGATGACAAAAGGCAAGACACATCGTGCTTTTTAACCATTTATAGTTACATTTAATGTTGTGGAACAAATTCATTCCTGTTCTCACACACGTTTTACACAGGCGTTCTGTCACCAGCTTCTTTTTTCCTCTGTCTTGAAGTTAATAAGATTAAAAAAAAAAAAAAAGTAGCTTGTCATGTTACAGAGAAAGCGTAAAAGTCTTCTGTCTTGAAGACTTTCCCATGGTGGAAAACGTCCTGAATGTTTCCTAAATTCGCCCACCATACACGTCTCTGTGAATGAGCAAACTAGCTGGCACTACTCTCACTAAAATGAATCGATATCTTACGGACTGGTCAGATTCGACATTCCAAACAGTGATGTGCTATAATTATTACTACCAATATCGATTTTGACTATTTAACTAGAAATTGAGCACTTTTCAGGTTGTTAAAATGGTTTACACTGAAATTTACACACTCCCACTCAGACCGGACGTGAGTAGACGTGATCGAGATTGTAGAAATGCGCCAAAGATAAAGTTGATGACGTGCGTCTGCGAGTCTCTGGGATGATTTTCTCTTTTATATAATGACATACTTCTGTATGTTACTAGTAGGAGAACAGCAGCCAGTGACTGAACAAATTTCCTTCTTCGACCACCGCTGTGGTCACATGATCTAAACATGGCAGCCCTCATATCGTGGGGAACATTATGTACAATAAACTGAAGTAGAAGAAGACGAAGAAGATAAAGTGGTTCAATTGAAAACTAGAAAGCAGTAGGACTCTTCATTTTTCAAGTAGAAACGTGGTTTAGGTTCATTGTTGGATATTTCTAGCTTCTATAGATCTGTGTTTACATACATAAAAATATCAGGAATAAAAAGAAAAACCGTAAAGGCATCCAAAATCCTACTTCCTCAGCGTTTGATTGATCGCACGTAACTGACCGCATTTCTTTCTGCCCTGAGAAAAGGTCTGTGTAAAAAAACTCAAGAGCCTTCAGTCAGAAAAACAAATACTCAAGCTTGAACGTAAGAAAGCGTCAAACATATTAAATGTACTCTAAGACTAAAAAAAGCGGGAAAATGAAAAGAAATGCATATAAAGTTAAAGAACATCATGAGGTTTTGAAATGAAAACCAATGAACCACTGATTTATTTGTTTGCCTTAGCACGTCGCCATCATGCCCGCTGAACCTAACGTGAGACATTTAGTAGCTTGTTGAAGAGATTTTCTTCCAGTCGACGAGTCAGCACCTCACTGCGGCGTTAGTACTTAACATATTCGGACTGAAGGGACTGTGAAAAGACAGAGAATAGCATAAACAATCAGAAAGGAAGCAGCGAGTGCGCTTAATCCAGATGTTTAGATGTGCAAAAATATAGAAGTAAAACATAGCGTAACTGAGATAAAACTCGGACAGAATAAAATTCAGAGTATTAGGTTACGTATTGGGTTAAATTAAACTGTTATACTGTAGTGTTAAAGATAAGAAGCAAGAAAAACATTTCTTAAAAGACATAAAAGATGTTAAAGTTAAACGAAAAACCAGGAAGGATTCTGGATTTGTTAAGAAAGAATACATGATATAAATAAATAAAGCCAGAAGGAAGAAATATCTTGGACTGAGGGGAAAAAAACCTTGTATTGTCCAAAAGACATACCTAAATTAGACAAGGGAAAAATAAGAGTGTTTAAAAAAGTTCAACAGGATGGAATTTCTCTGAGGCAGAAACAAGACAGAAAGGAAGAAACCTCAAAGAAGAAGAAGAAGAAGAAGAAGAAGAAGAAGAAGGAGCAGTGCAGATTTGCAGCTGGGGTCTACGAGCAAAACAGTCGTTTCCAGGTTAAAATATCTTAGAATTTCAATTAAAAAATAGAAGTAGACACAAATCCTGATTTAGATTGACAGAAAAAGAGACACAGTCACAAAGTAAAGAATTTTGTGTAAGTAGAAGAAGACGAATGCCAGTATTTGATTAGCAGAAGCAGAAGAACAGGCTTTAGTGTGTGGAAGAAATAGAGACAAATCAGGAGCAAGAATAGTATAAGCAAGAAGGACAGAGTCAAGGAGGATGAGAAGAAAGTAGGACAAATCCTGATCCTGAAAAGGAGTTAACTGAAAAAAACAAACAAAACCTCGAGATCCAGACAGAAGGGAAAGGAAATGTGTCTAGAATCAAGGAAAGCCAGAAAAACAAAGCAGACCAGGTTTTGGAAGAGAAGTCAGAGAATCCACTCACAGGAATAGAGCGGCTAAGATGGCGGCCTGTGAGCACGCCCGGAACAGGAAGTCTGGGGTTTGGCCTGAAGGCTCCTCTCATCGCAGGCCTGAGCGCAGGAGCAGGAGGATTGTTGAGGTTGTTGTTAACTTCCTGTTGGAAATTCGGGATGGGGTATCCAAAACCGAAGAGGGGTGGAGGAGGGCCGGAGGGGAAGTGTGAAGATGGAGAGAATGGTGCAGGAGGAGGGGAGGGGTAGGAGGGTGCGGACGTGTCGCCTTCCTCGTCCACGAAGTCGTCCAGGCTGTAAAGGTTCCCGAGAGAGCGGGCCAAGCCGGGTTTAAAGCTGCAAGAGGGATTGTTATAAACACTTAGCTTAGCCAGTGCGCATTCAAGTGTGTCCATGATCTTTAACCCCGCATTTCCGGATATATTGCGAATATGATAAACACGTCCCAATTCTGATGGGTTTGCATGAGCGCACCTCTTCATGTTTCCAGCGGACGAGGGGCTTCGAGCCTGTCTCCTCGTTACAGGGCCGCCAGAGAAAGGAGGAGGAGCTTTGGAAGACTTTGAGGGAGAAATGGTGCCAGGTATCGGACGTAACCCACTGAAATAACAAAAATAGCAGTTACTGATTATTTAGTAAAGGACATGTATATCACTCCAACAATATCTATGCCAGCGTATGATATGCCGATATGGGCACAAGTCGAGTATAGAAGGGTGTGACAGCTGCTACAAGTTGGTGTGGTAGAGGAAAACTGAAAATTGGAAGATTGAGGAATATCTCGGCTTCCTTGCTCCGCCTTCTCCAAACTATATCAAGCATTTTCAAGCAAAATTAGTACTAACTGCAGGGGTGCCAATAATTGTGACACATGTACTTTTGTTAAAGGTTTTACTTCACTTACAGTTCTCTCATATTTTAGTTTGCGATTAAGCTAATTAACCATAAAAGAGATTTTTTTTTTTTTTCATAACCTTTTTGCTTACCTGTCTTTGCCAAGGGTGCCAATAATTCTGGAGACGAGATATTATTTAGCTTGATGTTTAGCTGGTGTCATACCTGAGAGTGGACGGAGACCTGAGAGGACGTCGACACTTTAATGCGCGCAGTCTGTCTCCCTGAGTTAAGCCCATATTATTGTCCATGAGGTCATTCTGTGATGGACAAAGTTAACAAAGAAAGAAAGAAAGAAAGAACGGAAGGTTAGAAATTAGAGCAGCTTTTAAAAAGCTAATTGTTTCAGATGTCCTCTAAACTGCGGCACCTCATCGATGCTCTGGGCGTTCAGGCTGGTGCTGCTGAGCGAAACGTCGTCCAGGCTGGAGATGAGGTGAGCCAGGTCTCTCTCCGGGTACTGCCGCGGCCTGGGCTGCTTGGACCGGTACAAATCCCCATCCATCCACATGCTGTGCTGTTTTCTTTAAAGAGATAGAGAACCGACTGTATTTCTATCCATTTCGATCTGAATATTAACTCTGTGTGTAAGAAAACCTGAACAGAAAATACACTGACTCGTGAGCAAACTTAATTCAAATGACTTCTGGCTTCCATTAGAATTAGATATTCTCCGCACCTTCTCGTCTCTTAATTCAAACAGAGCCGTTGAAAAGGTTTTCATTTACGTGTACCTCAAATTATACTCACGTCCATGTGCTTGTTTTTCTTCATGTTAATGCTCATATCGTGGTTTTTCAGTATGTCACTGCCTTTAATTGCTGTTATACCTGGCTACGACCTGAACTCGAGAAGATTTAGGACATAACCACATTTTCATGCTGTTTTCTACCCTGTAGTTGCTTGTGATCGAATAAATAATTCATCTCTGCAGATTGGTCCACTCACTCTTCCAGAAAGTTCTGCTGGGGGCCGATGACAGAGCCGGGCCTGCAGATGCGAATCCAGGCGATGGCCTCTGCAGCCGTGAAGCGGTAATGCTTCATGAGGTAGCAGCCAATCAGGGTGCCTGTCCTGCCCAGGCCAGCTACACACACACACACACACACACACACACACACACACACACGCACACAACCAACGAAACAATTTTGAGAGAAATATTGGGTTCAAATATGCAAATAAAAATAATACCCAGAATAAAAGAATAAGCACAGCGCTTATTGTATATTAAGCCCATATAACTAGCAGGACAGAATAAACAACAACAACAACAACAATAAGCATGATAAATCTACTGGATAAGTAAATCAGAAAATATAAAATATTCACAAGCAATACTGAAACAATGTGCTAGGAAAAATGTCAGTAAGGAGCTAATTATGGAAATAAATTGAATAAACAGTGTATTTATGTCAAAACCTTTTTGGTTATATGTGGACAAGTTTACATCACACTTCAGCAGCTGTCAATAAAAATAACTTTCTCACGGCTCTGTGAACTAAGTGAGGAATAAAACACTTGGGGGTGTGCAGTTATAGGAAAATAATCAATGACAAGGTGGTGTGATGTGGTCCGATGTAAAGGGTTATCATCATCACCCCAAAGGTGATTTATTAGTTCATAGTCAGATTTCCCATTTCCCAGTTCCCATTATTCCTATTGTTACGGAAGCTACAAACAGCCGTTCCCTCACCAGTCTCTCTTTTTTTCTCTCCTTTGATGTCGGTAAGACAAAAAAGCCCCGAGAAACCGTAACGCTTTTGAAGTCCTCTGCACTGAAGACTTTCCCATGGGGGAAAAACTGTTACAAAAGAACTCCTTCCATAAAAACGTTAAAGAAAAGTCTTCTTACAAAAAGCATTTTTATGCTTTTGTTTATGAAATCCTACGCATATCCATTATGGCTGCCATCTCTGCTTACCTCAGACTCGTCCACCTTTCGTAAGCATATGAGGAAGATCGGATTCTGCTACCTATCCATCAGTCTGCAGGCTTTTACCTAGATCCTATTAAAGGTGTAAGTTCTTCTCACATCATTCCCTCTCACCTTTACAGTGGACGGCGACGGCGCCCTCGGCGGTTTCGCAGATGTGCAGGAAGCGGCGGATGATGATGTCGCTCGGCGTGCCGCCGTCCACGAAGAACAGATCGTGGTGCGCGAAGCCGGCGTCTGTAAAACGGCATCCCTCGTACATCTTCCTGTTGAGCCGGACCACGTCGCTGATATTGTGCTGGCGGAAGTAGGGGAAGTACGCTTCTGGGGCGTGGAGAGGGAATCCTGAGGGAATTATAATGAGTTTCATTCATGTAGCACCATTCCACAGCCCGAAGACACAAAAATAATCACAAAAACAACATAATCATAAATATAAATTTACAAATGCCTTGATTTACCAATCAGAATCGAGCATGGCATGCTGTGAAACCCAATTAAATACACACCCTGACGTTCTCACTCACCATTCTCGATTTTGCTCTTGGGATGAGGCCCACTGAAGGCCAGCAGCTTTCCTGGCACAATCCAGTTAAAGTCACCATTTTCTACGCGCTTAATAAAGAAAAAGAAGAACAAGCCTTGATCAGTTGTATCACTAATCACTCCTTAGTTATTAAAAGAATCATCAGCTAAACAGTCATAGCATCTGTCTGTTCACATGAACAGATTAGGGCAGTTAGTGCTCTCCTCAACGCATGTTTAGCTCCACTTTGACATTGTGTGAGTGGTTTGAAAAGCTGTCTCGGAAGAAGCATGTTATCTCTCATCCCTCATACGTCACCTCATAGTGCTCGTACTCCTCAACGTCAAACGTCTCAAAGTCGAAGAACCCGTGCTGCAGGGCCTTGAGAGAAGAGATTAATCGTTAACGAACTTCACGGTTAATAACTGTCCATTTTCTTAACAAATCTGTGCATCGTGAGTATAATAAAAAGAACCACATATCCCTAGAACAGTTTTAAACTTTCATTTGAAGACATTTAAAATGACAAAAATGACACTTATGGACTAAACTGCTTATGGACTAACAAACTCAGTACTTATGTCCAATATTAAAGTAGTTACTGTGTGTAATGTTTTCATTTTAGTGCATGTCCCTTCTACTTCTCACATACTATTGGTGGAATCACGGGACATAAAATAAACATTTCGCATATTGATAACATTTTTCAACCAAAAACAAGGAGAAACCTCTTACTTACCCTGTAACAAAATCATCCTCGTAAGCACAAATATTTTCTCTTAAAAGGTACTCAGGCAGATCTTTAACGTGAATGCTAAAAATCTGATTCCCATCCTTTGAATGATTCATCAACTGGCTCATTGATTCGTTGACTGATTCACCAATTCATTAATTCATTCCAGTCTCTAGGAACTTTATTGTTGCGCCACTCTTTCCTGCTTCACTGGGGTATGCATATGAAGCTGTAGACATTTAAAAAATCACTTTCTTATCCAGTACAGAAGTAAAATCCCCCAAACTCACTGTAAAAAAAACTGAGGATCATTGATGCTTTAGGGCTGTTAAACATGATTTACTCTGCCAGGTGGTTAAGACTTGGTTAAGACAACAACATAATGACAAACACATTTCCAAACCATCATGGTTGCAGGATACAAAGTCAATGTTTTGCGAAAAACCGTCTCAGTCCAGATTTGAACCTCTGGGGTAAATTGAAGAGGCCTGTCCACATGCGCAGACCAAAGAATTAAAAAAATGTTGTGCTTGGAGGAGGGTTGATTAATTTTGAAACCAACGTCATGCAGAAATATTTCTGAGAAAAAATAACAAATCTTACTACAAAAAACAACAACGTCTATATGTATTTAATCTCAAAATATCATGACTTTCATGTTCTATTCATTATATACTGTAGATCAATTTTCCAGCAAGTTTTCCAATAACTCTGGAGCTTATGTTACAGATATGTGATACGTAAGTTACGTAAATTACAGACACACAAGTTCTAGGCCTGTAGTACGATTTTGTAACACTGAATGCATGCCATACTCTATCATTATCATCTTTCTAACCTTGAACAACACACAGTTTGTCAAATTCATGTACAGAAAGGTAAAAAAAATACTAGGAAAAGATCCATCGACCAATGTCCTTGTCTCAGAGGTTGGTTCTTTGCTTTGTAGAAGACGGTTATGTAAACCTTCTGTCCTGGATCATGTCAAGCCCACTTCCCGTGACAGTGTTCGAAGGGCAGATGATTGGACTAAAGGATTATGATTAGAGCTCAGGCTATGGAGCTTCTAGAAGTACACAATGGGCAAATAAATGAGGCAAAATAAAATGGCTTCCGTTGCACACTAACCTTACGGATTCCTTGTAAACAGTCTAAGATGGTGAGGTTGTAGGTGCAGTTCCCAAAGCCAGCGTCTCTGAAGGAATAGACGTTTCGAGACAATCGTTTATTAGTGACAACACAGGAAGTGAGCCTGGTGTTCTCTTTGTGCTTGAATTTGCGATCTCAAACTGGAGTGAATACCTAAAACCGGAGTCTTACCTAAAGGGCAGGTAGGACACGTTAGTCCCAGATATCAGGGCTCGGTAGACTTCCTCTGGAGTTCTCTTTAAGTATATTACCTGGGGTGGAAGATAAGACGATACCGTCATCCTCGAATGTAAAACCGTACGCAGAATTTTTAGACTAAAAAGGAAGAAGATGTTGAGCGAGACCCACAGCGTAGGCGCCGATCAGGAAGGCGGCATTGGCTCTCTTGTGCTGGTCGTAACTGGTGTAATGAATGATGCGCTTCCTGGAAAGAGTGAAAGACTGGACGGACACACAGAATAATTATGAACTGTAATGCACATTTACTGCATCAAGATCATTATTTTCCCATAACACCACATCCTGACATGTTTTATTCCTCTTATACCACAGCAACTAAACTTATTTATTTATTACCAACAAAGTTGGTAATACTGTTATCCATTTATAGTTACATTTAATGTTGTGGAATGTCTCTAAAACAAGTTTTCTGTCTTGAAGTTAATATTAGAAAAAAAAAACGCAAAAAAAATGAAGCTTGTCATGTTACAAAGAAACTACAAAGTTCCCATGGCGGAAAATTAAAGCTACAACACCGACGACTCCTTCCAAAAATACAAACTAAACATCTCCTCGCAGAAAACTTCACAGTATCAACAATTATTATTAGGCTTAAATTGTGTGAAGCATCTGCTGTACAAGTCCCTGAGAATCATCCGTCACTATGATAATGTGTTACGATGACGAGCAGCCTGAACTACTGTCACTGAGGGTGAATCAACACCCTCTGACCAGTGAGATTAGAGAATTTAACAGCGCTGTGGTATATAAAGAGAAAATAAAACATGTTTCATATTTTAAGAATCAGAAGGAGTTACTCATTATGATGAATCTCTGTAAAATAGACGATCAGGAAGAAATCTTGCTCGGAAAAGATTTTTGATAATAAACGGTTGTAACCGAAGAGTTTAGATTAAACGATATTAAATATATAGATGCGTAACGTTCGTTTAAAATGAAATTGTTTCTATTTCTGCTGCTTTAAAAAGGATATGATGTCTGCATGTAAAGGCTCATTCTTTCTAGCATTTAAAGCAACTTGGACAATCATAACACAATATACAGAACGTAGTACAAAAAAGCTGTTACTTAGCTAATGACTACTGGCTCGAAACCAGATTCTCGTATTACACCGGGCCGTTTAAATATTTCATCATGAGCCTAGCTGTGTGCGATTGTAAATGTAGTACTTAATGGTTTTACGTTCTCTTTGTTTGTTTCTATCTCTCATGTTCTCGTAACTTGGCACGGATGGAAATGAAGGCTTTTTGCATGTCAGTGTGACTGACGGGACTTTATTGTAATGAAGTGACAGTGACGGCATGTTTACTCCGTAACACTGTATAGCATCGTTATCAACAGACATCATCACAGAGCAGCTTTACTGCAATCCAGATGTAGATTTGACTCCCTGATGAAAAAGCCGGAGGTGAGAGTGACAAGGAAAAACTCCCTGAGAAGACATTGAGACTCGAAAGGGAACTCATCCTCTTCTGAGTGACACCGGATAGTGCGATTATGAGTTATTACAACTGTAGACTGTAAAGTCAAACAATGTTAAGTGGGGTGAAAAGATGTTTGGTATGACATATCGTTAATAAACGTCCTGGGATGAGCACAGGACAGTCTTTATGATTACATACATACATGACTTGATGATTTGCAGCGCAACAGTCCTACTGTTTAGTCACTATCAACACAATCACTTCTTTAACAGCCTTGTACTTGTATTGGAATCAGTCTCACTTTGTTGCTTTGGATAAAAATACCACTATTTTAACTAGCTGAATAAATTATCTTGGGCAAACTGCAGACAATCTAGAAAGATGGACACGCTCTCAGAAATACAAGATACCTAACTGTACTTTTCCTCGTCTCTGACGTGTCTCGATAAGATGCTTTTTGAGGAAAGCTTTAAAGGCACAGCCACACTGGACCACAGTGGTCCTTACACTGCTTTTTAAGGTACACTATATATATATATATATATATATATATATATATATTCATCATTTCAAGGTGAAATGTACAAAAGATGGACCGCCCAGAGACAAGGAAAAGTACCTTTATTTCTCAGAGTGCATGTAGCGAGGCTGAAACACTGACCTCCGAACTGCATCTTTCACCAGTAAACACCACAATAAACAGCCACAGACTTTTTGTCGAGGGCACAAACATAATATGATACTGAGACGATGTTAGGAGAGGATTACGAGTCAGGTAATGTTACTAATCTGTACTAATGCTCTTGTGCCTAACTAGCTTATTGTACCTGTGAGCTAATTTATGTCAGCCGGCATGTAAAGAATTTATGCTTAGTCCAATCTTGCTCTTAACTTCACCTCAGACCCCAGCCCTCTAACCTAGACTCACACTGTACATGACTCCACTGTTTATCTTCTGTCAGCTCCAGATGTAAGCTTTTAGTTCCTGCCAAAACCGCCTGCTCCTCTCAGATTCAGCACTCATGGACAATGTAAGGTGTCTGGATTACACAGAGAGAAAGAGACTCCATCGGTCCAGGAAGTGGTTCTCGAGTGGTTCAGAGACACATGCCGTTATTGTTTTAAACGCCCTTATCGACTTCCCCTTGGCGATTACCCTTGGTTGCATTCCTATTGCTGTTTACATGAGTCCCTCACACTCGTTGGCGAAATACTAAAAAAAGGTTCTAAAATAAATGCACATTAACTTTAGCTCTACTACTAACGTTAATTCTGACGTCCGAATCCAAATTTAAAGCGCTTGGACATTCCTGGTGTTATACTTTTAGAAGAGCACTTAGAGGCCAGAGAGATCGAGTCGAGTTTTTACAGGAAAATGAACAAACAAATTCAAGCTGGTTCGTTTTACAGATAAAGAGTATGTGTATAATTAATATAAGAAAAAACTCCGACTCTTTCTCAGTCTCTCTCACACACACAAATGGGTCAAATACCTTTTAAGTTTCTCTCATTAGTTATTCTTAATTTCTTAAGTTATTCTGAATGAGTTTTAAAGTTGGAAATTTTCAAACCTTCTCTTAATGTGTTATTTCGTCTGTAAACACCTTCATGAGACAACAGAAGTAAAATCATAATTTTTTATGCATAATAATAATAATATTAACACATAAATATTCTATTAAAAATAATAACATAAGTATAAAATGTCTATAGGGGTGGAAACTACTTGAGTAATTGTATTTAGTACTATTTTGGAATATTTGTACTCTCAATCAAGTACATTTTCAAGAGTATTTGGACCTCAGAGTACTGCCACAATATATTTTTCTATTTTTTTTTCTTAGTAAGATGCTGGCATTACCGATTCATACAGGATGAGATGTCTCATTTTCCTCCCCCATTAAATTTGCCATCAAATCTTTCTTTATCTTTAAGTTTGAGATATTAGTTTGTTAAATTAGCTAGCTAGCCAGCTATGTTTTGCAGATTTCTTTGTAAAATTCGCTAGGTAGCTAGGTTTTGTAAATTAGTTTGTTAAATTTGCTAGCTAGTTACGTTTTGTAAAATTGGTTGATCAATTAGCTAGCTAGTTACATTTTGTAAATTAGTCAGATAGTTACGTTTTGTAAATTAGTTTGTAAAATTAGCTAGCTAGTTATGTTTTGTAAATTAGCTAGCTAGTTATGTTTTGTAAATTAGTTTGTTAAAGTAGCTAGCTAGTTACATTTTGTAAATTACTTTGTAAAAGTGGCTAGCTAGTTATGTTTTGTAAATTAGCTTGTTAAATTTGCTGGCTAGGTAAGTTTTGTTTTTTTTTCTCTTGCTAATCTGTCTTAGCATCCATATCGAAAGGGTTATTAAACATGATCTAATCAGCAAGATCCATTTTTCAGACTTTTGTAGATTTTTGCCTCCATACTTTTAATGAGTAAGACTGACACAGTATCCATACAGTTTCTCTGAACTTTTTCCCACTGCTGATGTCTATACAGAGACACACAGTAGGCAGAGCCAAATGAAGAAGAAAAACACCAGCATACCCGCTTACTCATTGCATGAACCAGTGTATAAAAAACAAATACAACGTTTTTAAGTTTAAGGGTGTGGTTACTTGTTTCACATGGGTGGTAAATAACTTGTTCCTTAAATTTAAAAAAGGAAAATTAGAAAATTCCCTTTGTGCACTATTAAAGATTGTCTGAAGATCTGAAAGCATTCAGTCTGACAATTATGCAATAATAGAAGAAATCGGAAAAAGGCAAATACTTCTTGCAGTGTAAGGATTTCTGTGTGACACAGACTGTTTGCCCCGACACTGAGCTATCTGCGTTCTGACTAAAATAGAAATGCCCAGTGAAGGAAGTCAGGCCATGTAATCGTGACAGATGAGATTAGTGAGGTCTCACTGTGTCACATCCTGCGCATTTAAATGTATTCACTGGTCCAAAGTGCCTAACATGTGAGGATTCAATTCAAGCAAACAGTTGAAGGTTCAGGACCACATTTAAGGGACAAACAGCGGCTCTTTGGCTGACTTTGGATTTGAACCCTCAAGCCTCCAGTCACCAGCCCAGAACTGACGAGCTGCGACTTTCTGCTGTAGCTTGTCGTCTTACCTTGAGCTTTTTGTTCAGTTTACAGCAGTATCGATACAGCATGGCCAGATTGACAGGGCCGAAGTCTGCATAGAAGCTGAAACAGAAAAACCTCCATCAAGCACAAAACATACTGTATATTTACATCTCAGCGCTACTATATAACATATAACAGCACAGGTTTATGATAACACGCTTGTTCTGATAGGTTGTTGTTTCTATATAAACATCTTACACATGGATTTAAAAATGTATGCGACTGTTGACATGGTTGAGTTTTCAGTAAGGAGATGTTTATTAACATTTATAGAAGGAGTCTCCAGCGTCAGCACTTTGTAACCATCAGAGGTAAAGCTGTAACAGGAAAGTCTTCAGGATAGAGGGCTTTGTGGTTTCTTGGCAACATGACAATTAACTTCAAGAGAAACATGAAAGCAAGGCTGGTGAGGAAACGAGTGTTTATAGCTGCTATAAACAAAGTGATAACAGGAACTTGTTTCACAGGTGTTCCACAACACTGCATACATGTAACACTAAAAGGATAAAAAGTACAATATGTTATTGGAAAACTGCTGTGGTATAAGAGGAATCAAACACTTTATTTTCTACGCGTTTTCTATTTTCTTCTTACCTTTTAGTACTAAATTGTCAAAAGCTCCAGTTACTCACTTTTCATAGACAAACTCATCGTCCGTGCAGAAGTAGTGCGCATTCGGTGTACTTTTCGGTTTTCCACGGAGAGTTGCAAAGTATAATCGATCTGCAAACAAATAAACAAAAACAAACAAACAAACAACCAGCATTAAGTGCTTGGACCCCTAATCCATGACGCATACACGTAATTGACGCACGAGGCGTCACTTTTTACCACTAAAACAAACACTAAATATCACTTTTTTTTTTCTCTCCAAATATTATATGGACAAAAATACCTTTAATCAACTCCGTGGCTCCGGAAATGCCGTTTTCATGCGCCATTGCATTCAATATCTACGATATAAATATATATAAACACTGAAAACTTGGATTTCCAGGTCCCTCAAAAACAGTTCCATGTCGAGTCCAGAAGTTTACATCCCACCTGGAAAAGTGTTTACACTCCAAAACGAAATTATTTCCTAACAAAGTTTCTTTTTCTCCCACGCGACGTATTAAACTTCCCTGAACTTTAAAAGGACGTGGCTGAAGCTGTGTTAAACCCTACATACTACAGCACTAAGTAGTACGCCAAACCCGTACGCGAGCGCACTACGGTCAAATACTATTTAGTACGTTAGTATGCAAAAACGCCGTTGCTTGGCAACCGCGTGCCCCTTGTCCCTGGGTCGCGCGAAGAAGCGTTGCCATGGAAGGATGGGCTTTTACCGTCTCTGACCAATCAGCGTTCGAGTCACAAAAAAAAAGGCACGAGGAGGATTTTTCCAGATTACTGAGGTGGAACATGAAGGCTAAAGATTTAAGCTAAAGCTTCTTTAGCTCTTTTCACACAGAGCTAATGGACTATACATCAAATTTATGGCTGAAATATACCTTTTAAACGATATATGAGTAATTTGTTCATATCAGTTATATCAGGGACAGTTTATTATTCATTATTTAGCCATTAAGCCATACATGTTTCCATGGTGATTTTGTAATATCACTTTCAGGACACTGCCATATTTTTTTTTTCCATGTTATATATACACATTTCAGTAACCAAAGGTGTCCAAATCAACTGAACTACACTAAAAAAAAAGATGAAAACAAGAAATACACAAGCTCAGGACAAGATTATTTCCTGTAAACCTTACTAAGCGGGTGTTTACCACAAAACACCAGCTTTATTTTCACCTTCATTTGCAATGGAAAAATTTTCCATCTCATCTTTGTCAACAATATCATGTCAACAATATCATGTCAACAATATGTTACCACTGATAGCATCCCTTTGCTAACTTTGACTAGCCGTATTTCTAGATCATTGGGAGCTAAGTTAACACTGTATTGAACATTGTATTGAACATGACGAGTGTTTTTGTTTGTTCAGTGATAAATTTAGAACTAGAGCCACGCAAACTTGAAGTTAAACCCTGCCGGTTGTCTTGAGAGTCTTGAGATTATCTTTGTTCGCATAGAGAACTATTTCTACTGACAGTTTTCTAGTTCCAGTTTATTTTATTACATTTGACTGAAGACTAATGCCACATTCTGGACATCACCGACATAAGAAGTGTATGGACTGGCAGAGCAGTTTGGTGAGTTCCAACAGCCCTGACGCTTCACATTCAACTCATCATTTCATGACCAGGTTTTGTGGAAACATCCAACTGTGCTGAGCTTGAAATGTACAGCACCCTGAGTGTAGAAAATACAGTTCCTTGAGTGGGTAACATACAGTACCCTGAACTTGGAGCATATGGTACCCTGAGGGTGTACATATAGTACCTGAGCTTGGAGCATACAGTTCCCCGAGTGTGTAACATACAGTACCCTGAACTTGGAGCATATGGTACCCTGAGATTTTAACATATGGTACCTGAGCTTGGATCACACAGTACCCTGAGTGTGTAACATACAGTAATCTGAGATTTGAACATACAGTACCCTGAGTTTGGATCATACAGTGCCCTGAGTTTGGATCATACAGTACCCTGAGTTTGGATCATACAGTACCCTGAGTTTGGATCATACAGTACTCTGAGCTTGGATCATACAGTACCCTGAGTTTGGAGCATACAGTACCCTGAGGTGGATCATACAGTACCCTGAGGTGGATCATACAGTACCCTGAGGTGGATCATACAGTACTCTGAGCTTGGACCATACAGTACCCTGAGGTGGATCATACAGTACTCTGAGCTTGGACCATACAGTACTCTGAGCTTGGACCATACAGTACCCTGAGGTGGATCATACAGTACCCTGAGGTGGATCATACAGTACTCTGAGCTTGGACCATACAGTACCCTGAGGTGGATCATACAGTACCCTGAGCTTGGATCATACAGTACCCTGAGTTTGGATCATACAGTGCCCTGAGTTTGGATCATACAGTACCCTGAGTTTGGATCATACAGTACCCTGAGTTTGGATCATACAGTACCCTGAGGTGGATCATACAGTACCCTGAGCTTGGATCATACAGTGCCCTGAGTTTGGATCATACAGTGCCCTGAGTTTGGATCATACAGTACCCTGAGTCTGGATCATACAGTACCCTGAGGTGGATCATACAGTACCATAAGTGAGGAACACACCCTGGTCTAATAAGGAACATGTCAATGACGTTCTTTGGTGCTTTGGCACTATTGTGATCAGCACGCTTTCTTGCAAACTCACGTTCGTTCCCAATCCTCAAACACACACAGTTGGCAACTTTTGACATTTCCATCTTCTTTAGAGTCGTTCACTGTGTGAAAGTGAAAATTATTCTTACAGTGATTGCTTATAATTTGTGTAACCATAAAGGTAACTGTCGGATGTATAATCTTGCAACCATTTAAGAACAGATGATGCCCCTTGGATGGGTGGTGAAATGTCTTCAAGATTATTCCCCAAGCCCAAAATTTAAAACCCTAGACTTACCTGCAATGTGTGTGATCCAGGCAGCTGGGGGCACCATGGCAGGAGGTCTCCGTTTGACCCGCCAGTGTCCCCCCCAGACTGGCAAATGGGACATGCCTTCATTGAAGTCAGTAATAAGATGCAGATGAGGCCAAACTCTTAAAAATTCCTCAGGTGCTCCTCACCAAAGTACATTCTCTTTGGAGAACTAAGGAATCGTTCAGGAAGCTCATCATCACCTTGAGTTATCCAAGTGGAACAGAGGACAAGATTTGTCCACTGACAAAAAAAAAACAACTATAGGAAAGCGCTCACCTGAGAACATGCCATGGAACAAGAGCAAGAGCCACTCGAGTTACAGACTCGGGTTACTCTACTCTTCGGCTTCCAAAAAAACCCCAGCTCTTGTCCTGATGCAGCGTTCCGTTACACTTGCTTCTCATACGCGAGGACGTCACACGTTTCGAGGCTTGATCTTGGACTTATCAGGTCCAAACCTATTCTTGGTTCCTTTATGGTACCTGCCAACAGTATGAACGATATTTCGTCATCCCGTTTCGTCCAAGACGCGGTGTTACGGATCAGGTGCTGTGAGACAGCAAAACAGTAACATTCGAGACGATGACACGGTGTAAAGATCAGGGTCCAAATGGAGAATGGTGTCTAATAGCAAGGCAAGGTCTCTAATAAGGTTACAGGAGAGGTTATTAGGATGGTGTGGGGACTATATCCAGAGGGTGTGTTTATGAGAATATCCAGAGGGTGTGTTTATTTATGTTACGGGAGAAATGATATAGGGGAAAAAACTAAAATACACCCTAAAGAGTCCTGTTATAATCTCACAATGTCACTGTTATTATTATTATTATTTATTCTTTTTATTTATTAGTTTGTTTGTTTGTTTGTTTGTTTATTTTTACACATTTCTATGCAGTAGTAGACCTAGACTTTAGTAGATTTGGTTTTGTACTTGACTGTAAACACACACACACACACACACACACACACACACACGCACACACACAGAGCTGAATCATGGCTAGTCATTCAGCCTCCATTGCATCCCCCATGTGAGAAGTAAAGCTTGTTATCTATTCAGCCATCTTGATAGGATTGGTTAGTGTAATATGTCTAATGATCTTTTTGTTTTAAAAAATAATGAAACCAGCTCATGTAATCATGTGATTTGAATTGGTATTTAATCTTCTTTTTTGTGTCCCTCTAATTATTAGTCCGTTTTTGTCCAAACACACAGACACACACACACATACACACACACAAAGGAAATTATTTAATCACCAGTATTCACCAGTTTCATACCTCTAATATATAAAAAAAGGATTTTCATAAAAACAAAAAGGGTTTAGAAATAATAGAGTCAAGTAGTGACTTTTTTTCTTTCTTTTTAATTCAACCCCCTTGAAACTTTTACATTTTCAGATTTTCTTTTTGTATTTATTTTTTTGAACCAAAAAAATTGCTTTTGTATGTTATGTGAAAAAAATAAACTAAATAAATAAATAAATAAAAACCTTTATTAACTGTTGAAAAAAAAAAGAAAGAAAAGTTTATGACCCACATTTCTAGGATGTGAATTCTAGTTATTTTATACCTTTTATAGATTGATATTTTAAACCTCATATATGATTTATTATAAATTATTATCATTATTGTATCATTAATTTTTTTTTTTTACTTATTAGATATATTTTTTGGGTAATAAGAGTTTTTTGTATTTAAATACTCAATCCCTATGACAAAAAAACTCACGCAGTTTTATTTTTGACCACAGGGTGGCGCAAGACACACTACGATAAGATGCAAACAACAAATACGTATAAAAATTATAATTAAAATATATATATTTATATCGAATATTATATTATAATTATTTATTTTATCACGGTAGTTTGTTCAGTAGTTTGTTTTTACTATACAAGAAAAAGTACGAATTTGGCACTTCCGCCTTTTTAAGCGCAAGAAAAAAATAAGCAATCTGATTGGCTGGTCTGAGGCGGCGTGGATGTGTCGTCAGCGTAGAACGGGAATGCCACAGAATTTTTATTTTTCCAAGATGGTTCACTTAGTTATAGTTTCCGGGTTTCCCGTAAACGACTCATTTTTTTTTTATTAATTAATTGCTAGTTTTGTTTACTGCAAACAATTTAATGATTTCATGTTTCAAAAATAGATTTTTTATTATTATTATAAACTAATTTAAATTAAGGTAGATAAATTTAAAGGGTGTCTTTAATGACGAGTAGGACGTCTTGCTTCGTATAGCATCTTAGTGGAACTCTAAAATGGCGGCGGTGACGACAATGCGGCGCTGCTTCAGGACCCTGAGACATCTGGTAAAATTAGTTCAACACATGTTGTGCAGAGTTTTCCAGAATCGTTATGCACGTAACACTGTGCTCGAAACGTCAGTTAAAACAGTCGAAATAACTGCATGTACACGGATCGCCCCTTTCCCCATGACATTAATTTGCAACATGGGTTAACAGTTCATATGAACGACTCGGAGTCGTTTTCTGAGAGGTTTTGGTCATTAAATAACTACTATCTCGGATTTTGCTGGGTAGTAACAGATATAATACACGCACATGAGTAGTGTACACTCTCTGCATGCATAACATTTCGGTATGTTGTTATGCTTTTAATAAATAATACCAGGGAGTCGATTCAGAAAAAGAGTCGAATAGGGAGTCGATTCAGAAAAGGAGTAGAATCGATACAGTCAAATATGGATTCGGATCAAGTTTTTTCCTGCTCAAATGGTTTCGGCGCATATGGCACAAAGTGAGAAAATACTAACAAAACTGTCTGACAGAAAACGAAGTGATATGTCAAATTTGTGAGGAAAAAAAAACACAATAGTGAAAAAGTATCTTATTTAAGTTGAATGCCTGCTACAAGGTTAATCTGGAAAGCTGTAAGAGTAGTTTAAGATTATCTGGACACCATAAAGTAGGAATGAACAAACAGTGAGCCAATAATAAACTCCCCTTCTCCAATTACAGCCACGCCCCCTCTAGTGCAGTGATTGCATTTCAGTGTAGCAGGAGTGCAACACACTGATGAAAGTAAAATGCAATGCAACAGGAAGAACCTTTCTGACACAAATCCAGTGTCCTTCTTTAAAAAAAAAAATTATGTAAGAACAATGCAATTAAGTATGCAGTGTTGCTTTTCAGTATGTAACGTTTTCTGCATGTTATTAATTAAAAGCAATATCCTGTGTGTTTCCCCACTGGTGTGATTTGTATTTCGCTCTGGCATGGAATCTAGGAGGCTAGAATCAACATCTCTTATAGGACTGTGGCTGGGAAGACAGGAGAGAACCAGTTTTTATTCATTAGCTCGGATCGCCGTTAAATAAAACGCATACACATACCTCGTGTTTAGGTGTGAATTCCATTTTAGTGTGCAAAAATGAACATTATGGAAAAAAAGTTAAGAAGAATAAGCGCTGATATATGACTCAAGGAACATTCTGTATCTATCTGTCTCTCTGTGGAAGCCCCAGTTGTCGTCCCGCCGCTGCAGACCGTGTCCCAGGCTCTGGACAGCTGGACCTGATCGTGTCCTCCATCACCCTTCAGCTTTCAGCTCACAGCAATGGAGAGGATTCAGACTAAGCAGTGGTACAAGCTTTACCTGGATTATCGTAAAAAAAATTATATATATAGTAGTACTTTCAACTCCTGTAAAGGAATTTAAATTGGGTCTAGAAAAGCTAAGCTGAGAAGGAATGCTGGTGTGGAGATAGCTGATGGTTCATTTTATATCTCCTACTTTCAGTGGCTTCTGGACAAGTTCTTCAATTCAAGTTGTCGGACATCGGCGAGGGTATCATGGAGGTGACGGTCAAAGAGTGGTGTGTATCTACATGATTAAAACCATCAACCCTGATGTATATTATAATCTAAAGCTATTATACATGATGATTTTTTTTCTGTCTTTGTACATGTAGTAGAGGAGTTAATACTTTTTGTCGGGCTTATTGCTCCATCACTCACCACATCACTTCATTTATTTACATATGGTTAACTTTTTTTCCATGACTCATCCTACCTGTGGTCACTTCTCATCCTGTCTCTGTAGATCTCTGTATCGCCAGCTTCCACTGGAAATGTCTTTTTGCTATTTCACTGTGTGAAGTGAAGACAGTGTTAATAGTCTATAAAATAGAACCCAATTTATGCTCCTGTTAGGTTACGACTGAACATCAGTTCTACTGCTTAAACCGTTTTTTTTTTGCCCACCAGCTGATTTCAGTGCTGTCTTTATACTAAGGTATGTGAAGGAGGGTGATAAGGTTTCACAGTTTGACAGCATCTGCGAGGTGCAAAGCGACAAAGCCTCCGTCACTATCACAAGCCGATATGATGGAATCATAAGGAAGCTTCACTACGACGTGGACGCAGTCGCCTTCGTCGGATCGCCTCTTGTAGACATCGAGACAGACGGGCCACAAGGTGCTCAGTTCGGACAGTAATTAAATGCCAATATTTCAGATCAGTCCCAGAATGCAGTGCCTCAATGACATTACCTCAGTGTTGCTCAGTGGGTGACGTTACCTTCTGCGTCCTCCAGATGGCGGTCATGAGGAGGACGTCGTTGAGACACCTGCAGTATCTCATGAATGCACACACCAAGAGATTAAAGGACATAAAACTCTGGCTACACCTGCAGTGCGACGTCTTGCCATGGAGAACAATGTAGGTATAAACTGACTTGGAGGTAGAGGTAGATGAAGGAGTATAAACATGTCATATATTTGTTACTGCAGATGATTCAACGTTAGGAGCCACTTCCTGTTAACACACCTAACATAGCTTTTTGACAGCCGGTCTATCATCTGTACCCAGAAGTCTTTGAAACAATCTAAAAGAAAAGCTATTCAGAATTTTGCTTCAATTTTTACTTATTTGTCAGGTTAAGCTGAGTGAGGTGGTGGGGACAGGGAAGGACAGTCGTATCCTAAAGGAGGACATCCTCAGCTTCTTGGCCAAGCAGACAGGTGCTATCCTTCCTTACGACGACATGGAGGTGCCTTCAGCACCAGCTGCTCCTGCCAAGGCCGAGAAACCAGCCCCAAGTCCTACACCTACCGTCCCCCGACCCGTCTTTACTGGGAAGGACAGGACAGAGCCACTCAATGGTGACCTCACCTGCTTTAGCTATTGACCCCTTCAGTTACCAAGATGTTGGCTAATCCCCTTATTGCCATCACCTCATCATGTCCTTTGATGTGTGTTTTAAGTCATATGAGGAATTCAGCAGTGTGTTTAAGGTGATACTGGCACTCAGAGTTAATCTGACTAACACTGCCTGTGTCTTTATATCCACAGGTTTCCAGAAGGCCATGGTGAAGACAATGTCGGCTGCCTTGAAGATCCCTCACTTCGGTTACTGTGATGAGGTGGACCTCACTGAGCTGGTGCGATTACGCTCAGAACTGAAAGGTCTGGCTGAATCTCAGGGAGTCAAACTTAGCTACATGCCCTTCTTCATTAAGGTATGACTGAATGCACGAGTGTCTTCTTCAGTCTAGCTACTGGTTCTGACTAAAACCTCAAATACATGGGAATGGATGGATAGATTTGTATATGGATAGATCAGTGGTTGATGGATAGATGGATGGATTGGTGCATTGGGAGATGGATGTATAAATTGGCTTGGTATGGATAGACTAGTGAATGGATGGATGGATGGCTACATAGATAATGGGTGGATGGATGGATGGATAGATTGATGGTAGATATGCATACAATCATACTGAAAATATGAGATAGATAAGTAGATAAACGGATAATCTTATGACATGTTGGAGCGATATCTGGAGCAGCAGCCTGCCATCTACTCTGCCCTGATGGACAGAAATATTAAGAAGAATGTCAAGGACATTGCAGCGTTGTCCGATAGTGAACTGAAACTAACAGAGGAAATGATTCTTCTGCTTAAACCCCTCAAGACAATTACAACCCACTTGAGCACTGAAACAACTCCCTCGGTGTCAATGGTCCTACAATGATGCTACAGTCCATGGCACCCGCAGATGATGACAGTCCAACCATAAAAGATGTGAAGGACTTGGAAATGACGGTTAGGATCTGTGTAGGGTGGCTGGGTGGATTGATAGGCGATTGGTTGTTGAATGGACAGGTAGGTGTATCCTAACCTTCAGGAGGATTTCCACAGAGCCTCATCCCTTGATCCAAGGTTTAATTCTGTGTCTTGCCTGGACGCAGCTTTTACATTTACAGTGTGATCATCAGAGACATCAGAAGCCCCCAGAATCCAATCCCCAGAGCTATTAAGGCAGCTTTTTTTTTTTTTTTTTTTTTTTTTAACAGCAGCTGAGAATGCAAAGACTTTTAGCAAGATTATTGAAGAGGAGGTCATGTTATACAAAGCAGAAGATTGCACTGATGTAGACACAGATCCACATGCATGGTGGAAGACGAATCAGAGCAAGGATCCTCATGTTGCCAAACTTGCAATACAATGCCTGTGTGTCTCAGGAACACCAGTGCCAAGTGAGAGTTTTCTCCACTGCAGGAGGCATTGCTAGTGCAAGCAGATCTCGCCTTGCAACACTGTTAACAAACGTATCTTCTTGCAGATGTTTATATAGTGAAAAAAAACTTTTTTTTTTTTTAAGTTAAGGAAACCTGTTAAAATGTTTGTTACCAAATAACCGAGTATTCTTTGTAGACGGAAGGACTGGTGGCTTGGAAGATTCATGCGTGACTGGATGGATGGATAGGTGGATGAATCGGTAGTTGGGCATTTTGATTTGTGAATGGATAGAAAAGTGGACAGATTGATGGGTCAGTAGAAAGGGTGTATTGATGAAGGATGGATTGGTAGATGGGTGTGTGAAAAGGTGGATGGATGGATGGATTGATGGAACAAATGTATCCTGTATCCATGTGAACATATCTGGTTCAGTGAGTCATTCTGCTGAGAGATCTTGAGATTTGTTCATGTCAACGACATTACGCACTGCTGTTTTTAGGCTGCGTCTCTCAGCCTGCTGCAGTTCCCCATCCTCAACGCCTCAGTCGATGAAAGCTGTCAGAACATCACGTACAAGGTGGGCTCAGATAGCTCTATAATTCCTGAGTCTTCTGCCACAAAAATACAATTTCTTGGAATGAATTCCATCCCAATTTTTCTGTTCTTGTTTGCAGGCATCCCATAACATCGGTGTTGCCATGGACACTCTGCAGGGTCTGCTGGTGCCCAAGGTGAAAGACGTGCAAGCTCTGAGCGTGTTTGAAATCGCAGCTGAGCTGAACCGACTGCAGGCGCTGGGCTCAGGCGGGCAGCTGGGCACGGACGACCTGACGGGGGGCACGTTCACCCTCTCCAACATCGGCACGGTGAGCTTACAGACGCTCGAACAGAGGAGTCTCAGTGGGTCTGGGGTTAGAGAAAAGCTTCCAGTTTGATTAGACAAGTAAATGAGATTTCTATCTAGGAAATTGAAACATTATTAAAAAATCAAGGCTAAAGGATAAATCAAGTCCTAAATAGATCTGGGATGAATTTATGTGTCATGTGACCTTACAACCCAAATATCACCTTTAGAATTATTATTATTAATAATATTAATTATTTATAATAATTTTCAATAATAATTAATTATATTATTATTAATAATAAATCATAATAATAGTCATCTATGTTTTTTTGTCTCTTTAAAAAGTAACATAACATTAAAAATTTTTTTAGCATATTTTAAGGTACATGTTTTACAGTCTGCTCCAGAATTATTGGCGCCCTTGGAAAAATGTTTTTAAACTACAACTAATTAGCGTAAAATCACATTAAAATTTGAGAGAAATCTACCCTTTAACTGAAGTAGATTTATTTGACGAAAATGAAAAAGAAATAGAAATAAATAAAAAAAAATACCAAAAATATACTTTTAACACTATTACTGTTTTATAACATAAATATAAAGTTTAAGTCATCTTCCTTGATTAATTTTTAAAATAATTCGTGCACTGGTTTACAGCACAAAGACAGTAATTTGGCCCTTTAATCAGGTAATAGGGTTACTAGCCAAAAGATGGCGCTACATCCTGAAAACAAGTTGAGTTTTGTAGTCTGATGAGTCTACTGTACCTCACAGTGATCCGGTCTTATTTGTTTTAACATGCACGCATGCAGAAAATCTGTATTCGATTAATCTCAGTCAACAATCGGGATCATTCTTAATGGCCAAAAAGGAAACCGGAGTGTGTTCAGCCGCCATGTTGAGCTCAGCCGGCCAGCTTTTGTGATAAGACGCACACTGGGTTTAGATGACCTTGAAAAGCTCGCAGAGAGCTGAGTCAGCGCTGCCTGATTCAGCCGTGAGGAAAGGATCAGTCATGACTGAGATTGTAATCTCACAGTGTATCAGATCATCTGTGACCTGGTTACAGAGGAAGAAAAAAAAAAGCTCAATTATGTGATCAAAAATATTTAATAGAGACGTAAGGATGTATTCGATACCATGCTCTTTTATTTCGTTCCCTTGAAAAATGCTGAGAGAAGTCATACTCTCATACTGAGAGACGTAAAGCCTAGTGTTTGTTTTCGTGTTAAGGAACAGATGACACGAAATGACAGCGATTTTCCGATTAAGGATTAATGATGGCAATCAAAGCAAAGCACACTGCAACCTGTGCTCAGAAAAATATCAGGAGGAGAAACTACAGCATTTTACAGTGCAAGTAACCTGATAAAACTTATCAAATCTGATAAAACTTAGAAAAAATGTCTACACGCAACGCTAGGTGAGTGGAAGTAAACGCTCTTAGCCAGTATGTTGTTCTTGACAATGAAAACAAAAACACAAGTAAGTGCTTTTCCAAAGTGAAACTCAGCACAAGGTAACTAGCTAGCTAATGAGTTCAATTAAAATCAGCTCACTAACGTTATATAAGAACGAGTGTGGTAACCTTACACTTGTAAAAAAAACAAAAAAAAAAAAACAGCAATACATAAAGAAAGCTAGCTATAATGTTAAATGATATAAAGAAAGCTAGCTATAATGTTAAATGATTGATTGATACTAGTAGTAGGATACTCATTTCGGTATCAGGATTGGTATCGATAAGTACCGGGAAAAAAAAAAACATGTATTCATTTTGGGAAAAAAGGATTTTGATGCATCCGTATAAAAAAAACTATAAATGTGTTACGACAATTTTATAACAAAAAAAGTATCAGAAATCAGAGAAGGGTGCTGACGTTTTGACTCGCACGAGACAAACGCAGGTGTAAAATGTAAATCAGTATAAAATGCTGCATCAGGTGAGCACAGAGGAACCTCAGTGTGTCCTAGTCATCTACGATATCTTTAATTATTTAGATTATATAAGGGATCAATTTACTTGTAACATGCAGTACAGGGTCCTAAACGCAGATCATTCCCGAGCAGTGCGATTAGTGATTAGTGATGATTTAGGACAGAGTGCTCTGGTGTCCGTGGTTTAATTGAGTTTGTGATTTTTCAGATCGGAGGGACTTACACCAAGCCGGTGATCCTGCCTCCGGAGGTGGCCATCGGAGCGTTGGGAAAGATCCAGGTGAGCCTCCGTGTTTCAGCACGTTTTAATAAATGAGAGAATATAGCCTCCGCTGTATTAATTTATCACAGCAATAAATTATTGCATTATAATTATTATTTCATTACATCTAAATGTAAGTAAGTAAATAAATAATATATCAATTTATAATTAATAATAAAATAACATTCAGATGAAAGACAAGTTTGCATTTACATAAAAAAAAAAATACACAAGACGACTTTAAATAAACGATTAAATATTTCAGCAATTAATATTATAAATAAGTAAAATGAAAAGAGAAGCTGCCAGCTATAATGCTGCCTCCAAAAAAAATTCAACTGAAATTAATAAAATAAATGCAAATAAAATAAAAGGCAGCATCTGTGTTTCCTAAATAGAAAAAAAAATATATATATATATTTTTTAAAAACGTGTTTTGATGATGATCCTCTTTCTCTTCCTCCACCTTTTCTCTGCCTATCTTTATATTTTCTCCTTTTTCGCCCTCGGCCATTTCTTATTTCCCCCTTTTCATTTCAGATCCTGCCGAGGTTCGACGCCGGTGGCGAGCTGGTCAAAGCCCACGTGATGAGCGTGAGCTGGTCGGCTGATCATCGCATCATCGATGGTGCCACCATGTCCCGCTTCTCCAACCTGTGGCGCTCGTACCTGGAACGACCCGCCTCCATGCTGCTAGACCTCAAATGAGACGCGTTCACTCTGTGGGGTCGTTACAAACTGGCGTTTCATCACTACATTGTGCCTTCTCGCAGTTATTCACAAAAAAATGTGACAACCTTCATCTTTAACTTTTCTTTCGTGCGAACTCGGATGTGTGTGTGCATATTTTAATAAAATTACAGTTGTCGTGTCTCATGTAGATAAGTTTGATTTCTGATCCTCTAGAGCCTTTTCTGTGCTTTATTTTTTTTTTTTGCTACATTACTATGCATTTTCCCTTACTTTTACTTTTAGACTTGAAAATTAAAGCTGAGTTCCAATCCCGTTTTGAACTCACCCTTGTCGACTTCCCCTCGTCTTTTCCACTTGGTTTCACCTCCAGCGCCATTTTAAAGGACGTCCCATCTCATGATGTCTCTGAGCTAATATAGTGGAGATAATATGAGAAGAATTTACCCAGAAGGCATTGCGCTGCAGCCATTTTATCTCTACGGGTTGTGGCAAAATTTCATTTTCAAAATGGTGGATAAATCGCAAAATCCTTTTAGTGCACTGTAACGTTTGCTCCCTAAAAAAATCCCACAATGCACTGCAAAAACCAGGGAGCATCGATGCTCACTATGTTCCCTTACTGGAAATGATGTCATATTTTCTGAATCCTCTAAAAAATGGCAGAAATCGAGCTTAAAAAAAAAAAAAAAAAAGTGGACGAACTCTCAACCAACTTCGTCTACAAATGTAAATAGCTTGCTATCGTCGTTGTAGCACTCAGATGATTATTTACGTTAGTGATTTTAAACATTATTTGACATTCTATATACGGTTTGTTTGAGTATAATGACTTTTAAGTGTTTAATAATTTAAAAAAAAAAAAAAAAAAAAAACACTAGCTAGCCTACGATCCTGCTTGAAGTACCATGACAGAAACGCGTGTGATTAAGCTAACAAATTTATGACAAAGACAGCGGTCCTGCCTGTTGTTGATAAACGCAAGTGGTGATGTTTTACAACACAAGTACTGGAAACTGAATCATCAGGGTCCTTACTAGCGCCCGAACTCGTGTACACGATCTTATCTAGCGAGCTGATTGAGACGCACCCCCAAACAATAGCATTTGATTTGATATGTTCAAACTTGATTTATTTATTTTATTTTATTTTTGTAGCTGACTACTCTACATCTCTGGCTTTCGTTTGATAGCTAGCAAACTACAAGCCAATATCATTGTAGCTAGCTAATTACCACTCAGTTAGCAATCTAACATCACTCGATAGCTAGCTCAATATATTATCCAACCAGATAATAAGCAAGCCAGTAGAGTCATATTTCCATGCTAAGTAAACAAGCTATTACTCAATAGCTAGCCACAATATTTTTGCCTTTTAGGCTGCTAAATAGCTGGCTTTATAACTAGCTAGCAAATTAACAAGCCATTATCATTGTAGCTAGGCTACTCAGTCAATAACCACTCAGTTGTCCTGCTAACCACCAAGCTAATATCACTCAATTTACTCAATAAATAATAATACAGCATCACTGTATCTAGAACAATTAACCAGGTGATTACCACTCAGTTATCAGAATAACTAGCAAGCTAATATCACTCTGTAGCTAGCTACAATGATATTGACTTTTTTAATTTGCTAGCTGTCACTATAGCTAGGTCTATTAGCTAGTTAATTACCACTCAGCTACCTCACTAATTAGCATGTGAATGTCACTCTTGGCTTTTTATTTTGCTAGAGTACCTGTAGCCAAACGGTTTGCTAACTAGTTAGGAGGCTAGCAGGCAAAATAAAGAGCCACTATCAACATATATTTATTTTTATTATAAATTTTTTTTTAGCTATTATTAAAATATTATTTTTTGTTGTAATTTATCAATAATTTATAATTTTAACAATTAGTTAGCAAGTCGTTTAGCTTGCAAACTGAAAAGGCAATATTACTGTAGCTAGATCACTTAGCCACAGTTATTTTGCTAATTAGCAAGCTAATATTACTCTAGTTGCTAGCTCATTAGAATAGACAGCTAGATCATTAGCAAGCCATTGTATTTTAATCTGTTTTTTGTACAGTGTATACAGTCATAGTTTTATGCTAATTATCCAGCTTTGTAAGTGACCTAGCTACAAGTCTCCAACATTAAACAGTTATCAAATCACTTCAAAATAGCATTTGGTGAACACTTGTGTGAGGTAATGAACAGGTCCTGTGGACTTGTGAGGGAAAGTGGACTAGTGTGTGTGTGTGTGTGTGTGTGGAGACTGGAAAGCTGCGGTTAGAGAAAGGTTAAGGCTAAAGGCTGACAGTCAGCCATGTGAAGAGCAGGAGACGGTGCTGCTGTGTGTCTCCTCTCAGAGTGCTCTTCATCCTCACAATGAGTTTCTGTCAGAAACACAGACTGTTACTTCATCTGAAAACAATTACGGAGGCGGAATGGCACTGATGCACTGTGAAAACACGCTATTGTACTGTCTGTGGGAGAGCAGACCATGTAATATAACTGGGATTACTCATGGAAATAAAAAAGGAGCTATCAGAAGAAACAATGCGAACATTAAAGGTGCAATAAGTCATTTTTTAAATAATTATTCCTTGCTTGCACAAATAACCTGGACGCTATGGAGAACATGATAAACTATGGCGTAAGCCATGGCCTTAACAGAAGGTTTATTGAGTGGCTGAGAAAACCTGTTCGGAAAACTGAGCTTTCCGGTCCGGAATGCTTGTCCTCCAGTCAGTCATTTCGTAGACACTATCCCTGCATCTCAGTTCATCTACTATACGTCCAAAATATTATCCGAGATTAGAATTAGCGTATCCCAAAGGTACCCGGATGCTCGAAAATTTACTTTAGATTTTTGACGTGTGGATCTATGGACACTTTTTCAACTAATATTAACCACAACATACTGGCTTTTTAATTTGCTATCACTGTAGCTAGCTCTGTTAGCTAGTTAATTACCACTCAGCTACCTCATTCATTAGCATGCGAATGTTACTAATGGCTTTTTAATTTGCTAGAGCACCTGCTAACTAAACGACTTGCTAACTAGGAGGCTTGCAGGCAAATTAAAGAGCCTCTAACAACATAACATAGCTACATTTTGTATAATAAAAATATTATTGTTATTTTTGTTGTAATTTATCATTTTAATAATTAGTTAGCAAGTCGTTTAGCTTGCAAATTGAAAAGGCAATATTACTAGCTAGATCACTTAGCCACTTTTAACTGTTTTGCTAATTAGCAAGCTAATATTACTCTGTAGCTAGGTCACTAGATTAGGATGGAGGGAGGAGGAGTTATGTGACGGTTTGCTTCGCGTATATAGTATATCCCAGTACTTGCACACTCTTTTGCCACATACACGAAAGTATGTACTTTTTCGTTACAAAAAAGTGTGCATACTTTTAGTGCACAGGATGAGTAGGCAGATTGAGATGTAGGATATTTTTTATAGGCCACCTAAGATCCTGGGGGCGGAGCTTCATGAACATGGGCAGGAATCATTCAAATGTTAAAAAAAAAAAAAAAAAAAAAACACAACAGCTAGAGACCTAAAAATAAAAAAAATTAATCTTACCTAAAGTAATTAAAATTTGATTCATTCAAATAAATATCAGAATCATTCAAATAAATAATAAATAAATACTGATTCTGAGAAAATGTGTAACCGGAATTAGCACTCAAAATGTAGTTAAAAGGAAATTAAGGATGTTCTAATAATTTACTTATTTATAAGGTTGTACTTTCAAAGTGACCTCATCTGTGAATATCACACTATCACTGATAAACAAACAAACAAAAAGAAAAAAAAGAAAATGAAAAGAACTTACCATTCTTCTTCTCATGATCATTAAATTTTTGATGCAACATCCTGTTGAACATGTGAATTGTGGAATATTCCAAATATTTCATGGGATGAAATGAGTTCACGGTAACTTCACCGTATCAACAGTTAATTTGATTTTCATTGTTAAATATTTTCTTTGTGTTTTAAAATCACGTTAGATTATGTGAGCATGCACTATACCAGTCCTTCTGACCAATCAGAATTAGAGTTCAACGGCGCTGTGGAGTAAGAGAGAGTATCCTGGGGGATTCCTCGTTGGTCGTGGGACCCACTGAAGCGCCGCTGTAGATCTGACTTGTAAAAGTGGGTTAAGAAACTACCACCACCATGCTTCGGTTTTTACACTGAAACATTTACACTGCAATTAAGTGGCATAAGAACCAACTATGCTCCAAAATCAAATATCCATCTCATAGTCATGGCAAAGTGTGATGCCATTATATATGTAATATGTAAGCAGGTTACTTAAATTCTTTAGTTGCGGCTTCGGCATCACAAACAGCTTGAAGAAGTGTGAAGTGATTGACAGGTTGAAGATTAACGTTACCCATTTACAGTTCTGAAAAGCATACGATATTATCACAGTATTATAACAGTATAAAAAAAAAAATTAAAAGGTAGTTGCTATTATTATTTATATGTAATATTATGTAATTTATTATTCGACTGTTGAGACAACAGGGTTGTTTACGACACTTTTTTTTTTTTTTTTTTACATCCATTAAATTTTCATCTGATGTAAAAAAGCACAAAACCTGCCTACATGCAACATACTGAAAATGTGAGCTGATATTTTGAAGTTTTTGTGATAAGGTGAACATTGTTACCTAATGTCTAGACAAGCAAAGGATATTGTTTTATCATTAACATTGTTTTATTTTTCAGTTAACTAGCACCACTCGTAAATGGAATGGTGTTAAAATACACTACGCATATTGCAAATTTTCTTCTTCTTTTTAAATAAAAAAAAAAAAAAAAAAAAAAAAAAAAAAAAAAAAAAAAAAAAAAAAAAAAAAAAAAAAAAAAAAAAAAAAAAAAAAAAAAAAAAAAAAAAAAAAAAAAAAAAAAAAAAAAAAAAAAAAAAAAAAAAAAAAAAAAAAAAAAAAAAAACAAGAAAAAAAACCCCAAAAACCTTCAAATCAACCATTTTTTTTTTTTGGTCCAAGCATTTACTTGGGACAGTAGGACACAGCATGATAGGAGCCTTTCCGATTATTGCAGGTGCACTGAAGTGAATCTAAGTTTATGACGGGCAAGAGCAGCCTGGCTCCTGCGCAGCACAATGGTAATAACAACAATAAACACCCTGGAGTGGGAACCTTACGCCTTTCCTGTTGCTCCTGGAATGTAACAGTCCATTTTAACTGGACCCAGGACAAAGCCCTGAGGCATGCCACATTACAATCCTCAATTATTACAGGCGCTGGAGACATTTCCCGAGCTTTGGATCGCAGTGGAACAAAAGTCCATAATCTCTTCAAACAAGACAAGACCGCTGAACACAGGTACCTTTCCTGGTTTTGTATATAAGAAAAAAAAAAAAAAAAACCCTTAGGTGGCATTTACGGACTAGCTGTAACTCTGGAAGACATCCATTTAAAAAAAAAAAAAAAAAAAACAAGAAGTGGACAGAGCTCAGCTCATGTGGAATGCACGCACACTGGAATGTGATGGATAGCTGTACAAAATAAATATATGCTCATGTTCAGTGTAGGTTCTAGTTCAAGAAGAAGAAGAAGAAGAAGATGATGATGGGTTTCTAGCGACGCTAAAAGAAGAAGAACAACACGTTACAGCTTATCATTTTGCTAATGCAGACCTGCTTCATTTAAAGTCCAGGCCTTAATTCCCTGCTCGAATCACGACAGAGCTCTCGTGGAATGTTCCATTTGGCGTGCTCTTGAATGAGCCATATAGCTAAAAACCCTGCGGGACGGAAACTCACGCAGGTTCTAACGAAGCAGCACTGGTTCAGATTGCATTGGCATCATGCTTTAAAAAAAAAAAACAAAAAAAAAACAACACACAAACGACAACAAAAAGTACGTGAATGTCACATGTAGGCTAGCTAGCCAAGTAGTAGTTCAGTGGGTTTTGTTTTGTTTTGTTTTGTTTGTTTGTTTCTGTCGCACCTGCATTAGTGGTGTGTTAATTATAATCCGATCAAAGCCACCTGAGGGTTTCGAAGCACATCTACCAATCAAGGTCCATTTTTGGGGCAGATGTCATGGAATCCAACTTCACCTTTTCATCTTTAAAACACTACTTACAAATGAATTGACCAAGGCAGCTTTCCTTCACATAAATAACAATGTAATGTACATTCTTAAAAAGTTAAAAAAAAACAAACAAACAAACAAAACAAACAAACAAAAAAAAAACGTATCCACAGATGATGGCTAACACATCTAAAGGGACTGCTACATGAACACTACATACACAGAGATGTGGTGTTTAACCACACCGAGTCTTAATATTGTCCATTTCTGGAGAGTCTTATTTTTGATTATCACGCTTTGATCCCTGTTGTACGTGAATATACTTACAAGTTTAGACAGTTTTTTTTTTTTTTTTTTAAACTTTTTTTCCTTTATAACAGAGCTTTGAAAAGAATCAAGGCAATAACGATGAAATTGAGAAGAATACAGTAACTAATCGAGTGGCTGATCCTGTGCTAGTGAGGAAATTGGGTTTGTGTGTCAAGTGTCAGGTTTGGTTTCATCTCTGAGACCGTGCGTGTGCGTGTGTGTGTGTGTGTGTGTGTGTGTGTGTGTGTGTATGTATAGACAGGCAGCTTTGTGATGGACTGATTGGAGAGCCTTCAAAAGGCTTAAGGCCCCTGACGGGACCGTGGTCCATTTCATGGGTATGAGGGAGCTCCTGAAGAGGGCGAAGGTCAGGTGTCGTCGTCCGTGTCCTCGATCAGGACTTTGGTGTCTCGCATTTTTGATCTGAGCAGGAAAGAAAGAAGAATAGTTAGCATGAAATCCGATATAAACAATAAAGTGAAGCAGAGTGTGGTATATAAATGAACCAGGGCGGGGATTTAAAAAAAACAACAAAAAAAAAAAAAATCATCATCTCTGGATAGTGCTCCACTCCGAATATTCGTTTCTGCATTCGTATTTAAACCTGAAGTGGGTAGTTAGTTATACACAGGATGATGATAATGAACACTGTAAATGCTTCACTGAAGTTACCGTTAAAGAATGGAGTCTCATTCGTCCTGCGAGTTTTAGATCTCGCTCACATGAAATTAAAAATCTCCTATTGGTATCTGTATCTGTATATATACATATGAATATACACAGGTGATGTAAAAGGTGCTCGTACTGGGAGGCGAGGCGAGGTCGTCTCAGCGACATGCTGTAGCTCCTCTTCCAGCTCTTCTTGCCCTGCCGGTTCCTGACGCCGTCCTCCTGGTCCATCATCTGCTCCAGCAGCGTCTGGTCGTCGGCGTTGAGCGGAGCCACCGAGATGTCCCGCACCGCTCGGAACTCGCCGCAGTTGTTCAGATGCTCGTTCTCCAGGCGGAAAAAGTTCCACACGAAGCGTCTGGTGATGACAGAAAAGAGCGAAGGTACGTGACATACTTGAAAACCAGTGACCAGGTTCTTTAACATTAACTTCACACAGATGTGAGTGTGTGTGTGTGTGTGTGTGTGTGTGTGTGAGAGAGAGAGCCATTTGGTTGGATTTATTTATTTATTTATTTATAGCTTTTTAGCACTACAGTAAAATAACGTAATACAGACTAAATTAAACAAACGGCTTTATGATCATTAACTCCTTCCAATAGTTTTCCAATGTAGCAATGTAGAATGTTTCCACTACGAGATATCTTCTCTCGATGTATCTAACCGCGAGATGACTGTGCGTCAGCGTTTCGGCAAAAACCTTCTTATGTAACGTGTAGCGGCGCTTCTCACCTGAAGACCTCCAGTGGCGCGAGAACGGTGGCCAAAATGTCAGAAATGGAGGGGTATGAAGTCAGTACCCCAAGTGAGAGAGGAATGGTCCAGGCAAAGCGCAGGATCACATCTTCTAATATGGCACAGTAATAGTAAGCCTGGTGTGAAACGAAGTAAAAGCAGTTAGAGGTGGAAAATCGTACTGTATTGGGAAAAAAAAAAAAGCTGACTATTCAGAACATGAAGTTCTTCGCTCTACTGTACTTGAAGAATACGTCAAACCAGTACCTCTAGTAACCAACAGGTACTTTTTTTTAGTAACCTAAAATTCTTGTGTTGTTACATACCAGCCATATTACAAAGCAAAATGACTGAAAGTATACACGAATGAACTGCTGTACATAAAAGCTGCCGCTGAGTGTTTTGCTTACTTTCTGTGGGTAGACGATCTCCTCGCGGAGAAGCGTGTTCTCCCCAGCGTTGCGGTCGAACAGACCCCAGTCCATCTTCAGGTCCCAGATGAGCGTGTAACAGGAGTTGATTATTGAGCAGGCGATCAGCAGGTAGAAGAAAATGTCCGTGTCGGAATGGCTGTCGGCTGAAGAAGAGCGTCGGATCAAAAACGTCACTCGTTAAAAAAAAAAAAAAAGTGCTCAAATAATTAATCGCGATGATTGATCACAATTACTCGCTGTTACAAAGCACACTGAAAGACGCCGTATGCATTGCTTATGTTTTGCCATTTCCCAAGGTTTAATATTTGGACTACCATTTCTCGTCTGACGTGACGGTGTAGATGAAGCACTCACCTTTGTGGGTCATGTAGAGTGCCGCAAAAATCACCACGAAGAAGGTGGTTGAGTATTTGCCAGCGTTGACTAAGTGAGGGAAGGCGCGCTTCGTGTCTCTGTAGCGCCTCAGGCACTGCACGAAGCGGAACCAGGCTGGCAGGCACTGGATGACGGCTCGCACGCCGTACGAATACGTGTTGCATGTACCTAAAGGGATTAAATAAATGAAATGAATGAATGAATAAAGCAAAGAAATGATTAACGGCCACAGAGATACACATCTTCGTCATCCTCGAGATCGTCATCCTTATCACACAGCAAGCAGCTCACTGTCGTTAAACATGAATAAATGATTCAAAACTTCCAAATAAAGAGGTCATGCAAGATCTTAAACTAGAGAAGAGAAGATATTCTCTTCAAGGGTCTGTTTGGAAATTTTATGATCTTTGGCAGCCTTGCCATTTGTAGAAAAAAACAGAAGTAAACAATGTAATCCCATAATATGCTGTAAATCCCTGTATATTTATTTATTACTTATTAATTTATTTCATGTACTTTATCTTTATTTAGGTGAATATGTAAGGTGACTGGTCTAACTTAGGGGAGTTGGTCTGGTGGGTGTGTGTGTGGCTTTTTGATATACGGGGGTTGATGTTGGTTGGTTGTATTTTGTTTGTTCTTTATACACGCTGAAAATGCTCGATAAACAGGCCGTGATCGAAACTGTTCCAAATAATCAACTTCAGGATTTACCACTACTAATCTCAAGGTCGTCGTAGGACTTCAGCCAGTTCAGCTCCACGCTGTAGAAGCAGATCAGGTACTCCAGGTCCATGAGGACGACGGCCAGCGAGTTGAGCTGATCGGCCAGCCAGAAATCAGCAAAGCCCACTCTGTGGAACGGAGCGGTGACCACTCGGAACTGAGCGGAACAGGAGAAACAGAATAATAAGAATAATAATAATAATAATAATAATAATAATAATAAAACTTTTTATATGTAACCCTTCATTTGCAATAAAATCTTAATGTACTTTGTATTCGAGCAAACGATCTACTTCTACTTTTTCCCCCAAAAAAACCTGCTTATTAAGGTTTTCAATTAAGGTGATACGATATAATTACTTCATCTCGGAAATGTCCAGAAAAGAAAGTGGCATAGAATCAGAAATGGAAATTGAGTCCGTCCGCACGACTGTGAGTGCGATATTGCTTTTACACGCCAGGTCTATACACAAGAGACTGATCTCCAGTACGTGATATTTCAGACACAACAGACAAATGCTTTGTTTATGTAAATGCTATTTAAATTTAAATGCTTAAATGTTTATTTCTGATCCATTAGCAGATCCCGAAGAACTCGCTCAGCCTGCCAGCTTGCTCACGTTGATTTTCCAGTTAAAGGTCTTTCGGTGTATTTGGCGCTCCGCGCTTCATCTGACGGGCATTCGTATATTAAGCCGAAAGTTATATTCATGAAAAATGTAGCGTTTGCCATGCCATTGTCTGCTTCTTGATTTGCATGGCCATATTTTCTTCTCCTGATTTAACAGCAGCCAAACCGACTGAGATATTATTTTGTTCATCGCTAGCACTCGCCATGGTGTCTAGGCAGCCAAGGTTTCCAGGTTCCGTGTCATCTGTTCAATCTCAGACATGTCTGGAGGTTTACACAGTGACATCACTCACCGAGTCCTTACATAACACTGATTTTTTTTTTTTTTTTTTTTTTTTTTTTTTTTTTTT
>CM040978.1:27611104-27630614 GCA_022985145.1 Pangasius djambal
GCAGGTTTGGGCCTCTTAGTTCCGGTGAAGGGAAACTGTAACGCTACAGCACACAGAGACGTTCTAGACAACTGTGTGCTGTGTCCACATATGGATGTGATGGTCAGGTGTCCACAAACCTTTGGCCATATAGTGTATTGAGCTTACGTACTGCTGAAACACTGCGGTAATGTTAAGACCTTTTTTTTTTCCCTCCAAATTTAAGTGTCAAGGTTTTCCCAGCATCAAGCCCCTTCCTGCAAGGTCGAAGATGCTTGGAGATATGAAGCCTCCTCAGTGTATACTTTTATATTAGTACTATCATTACTGGGTTTTCAAATGACCCGAGGTTACTAGCCAACAGCTCCAAAAACATCTGCAAATCTGGACTTGCCATTATTACTCGAGTGCCAGTTGAAACATTTGTTTTCAACTAATCTTTATAAATGATCACAAATTCAATATTGAGTAACCGTAGCCCCAGTAGGCCGAATCTGAGTAACAGAAAATAAATAGAGATGCAGAAGTAGTAGCTGGAGGTGAAGTAGTGTTCTGGGATATTCTTCTAGACAAAAGATTCACTCCAGATTACACAAGACTTTGTCGAAGCTTTGAAATGTGGCCCTAGTCCAAATCAAACACAGCTTGTGATGTTTCTCTCGGCGTTAGAAACAGAGGATCATGGGAACTGAGCCACAGGTTTGGGTAACCCTCTGTGTGAAGCCTGCAAATGGGTCAGTTTGTCTGGACTCGGGTGTGTTGAAGCCCCGGAGGTGACACACACACACACAGCTCGATTACCCTAGCGCCATGGGCCTGGAGCAACTGCTTTCTCACACAGCTGGACAGCAAAGGCTGCAAAGGCCTCTGGGAAATGTTTGTGATCTGCGGCAAACCCTGAAGAGCTTCTGAATGAGACACGTTCAACCAGCAGCTCCAGTACTAGCAAGAGTATTAGTAATAGTATCATATAATATCACGCTATTTGTTTAATACGATTTTAAGTATCGCTCCACTCTTGGCTGCAAACCTTTTTTTTTTATCCCCCCACGACGCTCATGAGGTAACGTTTGGTCCACCAGACTCGGCGGACGAATTGAGAAACCCCTCATCTTGAGGGTGAAATTTTGAGCACATGATCTCAGCCTCTGTCTGGCCGACGCTGTTATAATAACGGGCGTAATTTTGCGCCCAAAAGTCTCAAAATGAGGGGTTGAGGCTGGCAGACACCGCCACAATTGGTCCTCTCAAGCTAACGTCACCTCTGTAGCCGCCGTTACGCTGCAGCTTCATCTTTACAGGTGCTAGCGTGCTCGAAAATCCACAATAATCACCATTAGGTGCACTTAACCAACACCCCTTAAAAAGAGCGTAAACAGACAGAGAAAGCAGATTACTGTTATTTGCAGATAATTACAACCGACTCGAGCCCACGTCTCTGAGGAAGCCTGAGCTCAGTGTGAGGGGGAGTCTGGCTTTCTAGCAGCTCAAATGGAGGAAAGAAAAACAAACCAAAAATGGCGACAGCATCACGACAAGAATCTGGGCATGATGCCTGAGAGCGCGTGCGCGCGCGCGTGTGTGTGTGTGTGTGTGTCGGAGAGAGAGAGTGTGTGTTCAAACTATGCATGTGCCAAAATTATTTCGATCTTCATATTTTAATAGCTGCCTAACCATTATTAAGACCCCCCAGAGAACATATCTAAACAAACAGAATCATGAAGCCCAAGGAGCTAGCAAAAGAAAGTTCTGGAAAAATATCAATCGGGGTTTGGTTATAAAAAAAATAAAAATAAAAAAAATCCCAACCTTCGAACATCACACAAATCATCAATAAATTCATTAGTAAAAAAAAAAAAAACCTGAAACAACTGTGTCTCCACTGAAAGTAAGTGACCAGATAAGTCTAGTGGATGCTGCCGCCACCATGCTTCACTGAGGAGAAAGACGTTCTCAGTGCTGCGTTGTGTTTCTGCCAAATAGAAACTTTTGTGCCACGTTCAAAAAAGTCGCATTTTGGTCTCGTTAAATCAGAGAAGCTTTTGTTCCCCCTCACGTTTGTTGGGTCTCAATATACAAACGCTTCCTGTCTGAGCTGTGGAGCTCATTCAGAGTTTTTCCCTGGTACTCTTTGCACATACGAGCCCCCGTAAAGTGTAACGTTCATACAAACCTGTAATTTGCCTTGCAGCAGATACTGCTGTTATAGAAAACTAAACATCTTCTGACCAATCAGAAACAAGAACTCAGCAGTGCTACGGCAAAACTATGTATTTATTGCCTTGGATGAGCTGTCCTTCCTTCCTTTTTTTTTTTTTTGCTAACAGTAAAGCACAGCTGTTTGCAATGAGCCATGAAAATATTCCACTTAGGGTAGCATCTTTTTTTTTTTTTTTTTCACTTAGTCGACGTGACTAAGCACAACATGTTTTGCTCTTCAGCAAGGGGGGAAAAAAAAAAAAACCTTGGTGCAAGGCTTGTGGTGCAAAGGCTTGTGGTGTGTGTATATCTGGATCTGTGCTTTGAAGAATAGCATGAACATTACTGGTGCCTTCTCTGCGCTCTTTCCAGCTTGCAGGAGTAAATTTGCAAATGAGCATGCCGTAAATGAGACTGAAAGTCAGTGAGAGCGGCTGCTCTGCTGCCGAGAACATGTCCGCGCATTCTTCCTGTGACACAGGCAAAGCAGGCGGAATTCCCAGAACAATACTGACCTAGCGAGTAATTTGGAATCGGGCTTTCGGACGTGAATGAGGACAAACACGACGGAACGTAAATAATCATCAGCTATGTGTAATGTGTAGAGGACAAGGCCAACAGCTGAAGGTCAAAGCTGGCAGGTGAACAATAATCAAAGTGCATGCTGATAATCTGTAATGCCGTACATCGCACTACTGAACCAGCATGACGTCCTTATCGCCGGACGCTTTAGACTATCCTCACAAAGGCGTAAAACGCTCGGAGGAAAACAATCTACTCTGGAGCGACAATATTAACTCAGCCCCATGACACCATCCTGGTGTTGATTACTTTCCTACAACAGCACTTCTTCCTACAACTGATCGTCGCCCTGCGAACGCCGTCCATTCACGGCAAAGCATGGTGGTGGTAGCATCGTGTGGAGCGTCAAAACCAATGGCCTCGTGCTCGCGTCTCTGACTGAATGCTCTCTGTGCAGAGTCATGTTTTATAAAAAATAAAATAAAAAATGACGGATGCCATAACACACACACACACACACACACACACACACACACACACACACACACACACACACAGGGGAAGCAAAGTTTCACCCTTAACTGGCAAAAAAAAAAAAAAAAAAAGAGTTAACTATCTATCAGGGTTCAATTTTTTCTTAATGTTGTCCAACTTTATATTCACTAAAAACAGTCACAAATTTTATCAAACTGAGTCAAATTAAAATGTGAGTAAACTTTCACCAAAGTAAGAGTCTCACCTTCGTCACCAGGAAGCTCTTTTGTATTTTTCTTTTTCTTTCTTTTTTTTTTTTTTGGGGATAAAGATTTTTTTTTGATGTCTCCCCTGTTTTTTTTTTTTGTTTTTTTTAAACAAAGTAAATATAATTATAGACAAGAAGACTCAGACTAAACGGGATTAAGAAATTAACACCTCATAAGAACAGCCATCATCCTGCGCCATTTCCTGCACGAGTGCGAGTTTAAAAATAAACGCTTATCACGACGTGAGCTGTAATTTGAAGGGGACTAACGCGGCTCAGACTGAGAGCGACTGGACGTGCGTGTGCAGTTAAGAATACGCCGAATGTGCCATTTAATTACTCCATTACTACTTCTTCCTTTCGTTTCCTTCACACTCTATTTAAATTTTTCGCCATTAACTTCAAAAACGCGAGCAAACTAATTTAGGCTGATTTAAAATAAAAGATATTTAAACATGTATTATATGTTAAATGCAAATAAAAGAACATTGGACAAAATCAAAAACAAGGCCGAAAGAAATTTGGTTTAAAGGTTTAAAAAAAAAAAAAAAAAAATTTTAAATAATAATAATAATGAAATTAAATTTTAATGTAAAAAATGTAAATAGTAATGTATTATGTAAACTTTTAGGGATATGTTCGAAGTTGAAAAATGATTTTAAAAAACGATTTTAAAAAAATTTAACCGTTTAGCTTGCTGTATTTCTGGCCGCATGACTGCGCCAGGCAAATGAGATTGTATCTGCACTCATGTTAGAAGAGGTCCTAATATGCAAAACGTTGACATGGCTATATGTAGAAGGTTTGATAAAAGTCCCGCTTCCTTGAACGCGTAAACGGATGCCACGTCGCTATCGTTTCTTACATCCTGCGTACATTTTAAGTGAGAACCGACAACCTGCACGTCTCTCGTCCTGCTGGTACGCTGAAGATCTCAGTGAAGGCTTTCGTACTGTACACTGTAATGCTCTGTGCCGAGTTCCTGATGGGAGAAGGAAAGGGACGTCCCTCCTCTGAGCTGCTTAGCAACCGGGAGAAATCTCTCTAGGTTTCGAATGAGCTTGTTGTTTCTCAGTGAAAGCAGCCCAAGCCGTCAGTGATGCACATCTCCCTTAACCAACGCTCGAATTCGATTAAAATTCGGAGCTGAACCAGACCCTCATAGCAAGTCTGTCTTCATTTATCCCATCTGTACAGTACACATGCATCCTAAGCCTTAGGAGGCCTCAAGTGGCTCTAATCTAACAGAAGTAGAGTATTCTACCTTTCCTTGTTGCTGGGGTGGTGAAGGTGGTGAATAAACCCCTTGTCGGGGCTGAGGTTGATTATTTTCCTCCATCTGCACATTCTGAAATGTTTTATTCCTCTCATAGCACAGCAATTTGCCAATGATTACGTCCTCTGTTTATTTTAAAAACATACTTTTTAATCCACTTAGAGTTACTTCTTATGTTATTGAACATCCATGAAACAAGGTTACGCTCGTACCCTCGCTTTCTCCTGAAGCGATGCATAAAACGTAAGACAGAAAAAATACAGGTTGTTACCAGAAAACTTCAAGGCCCTCCGTCCTGAACAGTTGTTTTTGCGTGTATTTGTTGTCTGTATGTACTGTGTCCTAATTTGCACTACATGTTCTCCACTGATTAGCTTCATTAGCTTCATATCTACACAGAATGGTGCGGAAAACAAAAAACATCCAGTGAGAGGAAGCTCTGTGGGCGGAAACGCCTGGCTGATGAGTGAGGTCGGAGGAGAACGGCCAGACCGGATCCGGCTGAACTCAAATGATCACTCTTTACAACCGTGGTGAGCAGAAAAGCATCTCAGGATGCAAACCTTGACGCGGATGGACGAGCTACGGTAGCGGAAGATCACGGAGATCACGTTGTGTCGTCATTCTGAAGTGTGGCGTGAACATTAACGGAACCTGTATCTGCGTGAGTTTATGCATCAGCGCTGCTGCCACATGATTGGCTGACCAGTGAAGTTACAGCTTTACCTCTGACTGTTACAACGTGCTGGCACTGGAGACTCCTTCCATAAGTGTTAAGCAAACTTCTTCTCGCAGAAACCTTTACCGTATCGTTTATTGGATTTGTTTTTTTTTTTTGTTTAATGTCAAAACAAATGTTTTAATTCGTTCGATGTTATAACGATAAGGTGATCGAGGTAAGAGAGAATTCATCATGGCTGGGGTGTAGAGTTATTCAGTAAAACTCATCCTGATATTTAATACTGATACTTTGATATTTACCCTCAATCGATGGAGCCTGGTCCTGGGCGGAGTACAGCATCTCCTTAAAAGCCTGTGGAAGCAAGAGGGGAAAAAAAAAAAACCATGAGACACGGTTTCCAGCGTTCACGTTACACACCAGCAGGTGGGCTGAGGAGTACGGGAACCGAGCCACGAGAGCTCAATTCACCGAGAGGAGAAGAGGAACTGTCTAGCTAGACAGAAGGAGAGGAAATGGAAGATAATAACAGTGTTTCAGCGCATTTCCATTTGCCCAAAGAGACATAACAGTCATCCAGAAATCCACACCGAAATAGATACGTTAAAATAACCCAAGAGCTGGAACAAGTGCGTTGTGTTAAATAATAATATGACTCTAATGAACTGGGCTAGAGAGGCCAGTGTGTCCATTTTATTCATGACCATGTTCCCCATATTCTCAGTGTTAAAATCTTAACATTTTAAGATTGAACTAAAAAGTCTTAAAAGACATTTCTACGATAAATTCTATGTCTTACGATGTTCTGGTTTGCTGTTGTGTTGCACTGAAAACAAACTGTAAAATAAAAGCTAAGTTTGTTGATACTTTTATTTAATGACTAGAAGTATAAGTTCCTTAACTCTGAAATAGGGGTGCAATGAATAATCGACGTAGTCGTCGAATTATTAGTTGGATACGTCAAGTAGTTGCGAACGGGAAGTGACGACAAAACGTTTAAAAAAATGGGATATGGGAAATAAAAGGACAACGTGTAACATCTGGAAGGCGGACCTTGCTTGGTACGCGAGCACGTCCGTCACGCTCGAGCATTTGAAAAGAAAGCGCGTTGGATTGGAAGCGGAGTCAGACTCGCCTTGGTAAGATAGTAAGCTAGTTAGCTTGCTAGCTATGTACAGGCACAGTTAGCACGCAAGATACTAGAATCACTAACGAAAATATGGTTTGGACGTCTACTTTCAAAGGCATTCGTATGAGTTTAAAAGAGTAATGCTGCCCATTTGTCGGACGCTTCTTCTCTAAATCATATTTATGCAGTCCGAAGAAAATTAAAGCTACATTAGATGGCTTTCTACAAAAGAAACAAACCTGTACACCGCAGCAAGCGACTGCCCTCACGGGGTAATTACGTGACAGTTCGGTAGACTAATCGACTATCGAAATAGCCGTTAGTTGAAGCCCTACGCTGAAAATAAGTGAAAAATAAACAACTTCAAAAATTTTAAAATATTTTAAGAAAAACTTTCAATTTTTCTACATTGATGAGCGCCTTCCAATCAAAGATTTGGACTGTTACAAAACATAAAAATGTTAGAAAAATCATAAAAATATAAAGATATCTGCAATATCTCAGAAATGTGTATTGTGAAAAAATCCCAATATCTAAAAAAATATATGTGGAATAATATAAATTACACTAAAAAAAATTTACTTTGTTGCTACACAGCTAGCAGGGTAGCTAGGAAGGAGGCTAGTTCAACAATGAAAATACTACACGAACAGATTTTCACAATTTTACGAATATTGACAACAACAAAAATTGTCAATTTTTCTCTACTGTTTGTTTAACAAGTTTTTTCTTTTAACCTTCATAACATTAACATTAAATTAGCTATTCAAAACATTAGCTGACTTAGTTAAACTTAGTTTCAGGTCATTAACGGCAACAGAAATAGGCTGTAATGTTGCTGTAAATATAAATTAAAACTTGCAAAGTTCAAATAAAACACGGTAACATTACCAAACCATAAATATTAAAAAATAAACCTGACGTAACATTACTTACGTAGTAACAAAATCAGTTGACAGATGTATTAACTGACGTTTTGGTTTAACCGTTAACTAAATACCTCTGCTCTGATTAACGTTTCGTCAAGCCATGATTTTATATATAAAGTAAGTTAAAATTTACAGCAATGTCCTAAATGTTGGTAACTTCCTGAACTGTGGTTTGCGGCTGTAAATACTGGAGCTTGTTTTACATTTTGCGAGTTAAAAACAACAAACATGTTCGATCATCACGGGCTTCGATTAACTTATTAAATAAAAGAACTTCGGTTAACGCAGGTGTTGATTATATCGCATATTTGGATTACTATTTTAAAAAAAAAACATCTCTATACGCACGTTTTGGTGTCGTGTATTTGGTTATTGCTTACGTTTATGGTTTGTTGATGTAAACTAACATGTTAGATAACGCCAGTTAACAGAATCAATACGTAAAACATTAGCTATTATATCAGTTGATTAAATACAGGGACTTTGGTCTTTCCTGGTCAACATTCAGGACCAGGACTAGTGAATATTTCCCTTTGCCTGGCAGTTTTCTTCAGACTTGAGCCCATTTGCACCAAGAAAGTTTTTTTTAAACCAGTGCTTACAAGGACTGATCTTTGGTCCATCTGAAAACACTGGTCTGAGGTTCAAGTCAACTGAACTAGACCTGTAACAACGAGTGACTCGATTCCTAGAACTTGTCAAGTTACTTCCTTTTCCAGGTTTCACAACGTTGCTGACGTTGTGGTCTGCAGATAAAACAATTTTTTTGTTTTCCCACAATACAGCTCAAAAATCACTGAATAGCACCTGTATGTACCCAAGCCCCTTTGGCCGAAAGGCAAGTAAAGAAACACTACTTAAAGAAAGTAGTGAGAAGAAACTTACAGAAATGAAATAACGATAAATAAGACCTATAAATGAAATGTGAGCATTCGATCCTCCTTTGGAAAACATTTCTACACAGCAGAAGTGACGTACAGAATTGCGCAATCGATCCGAAGTTCTGAAGGCAGTCTGTCTGTGTGAAAAACAAACCTCTGATGATGTCACATCCAGAATAAAACTGATCATGAAAACAGACAGGAGTTTTAAGGCCGAACGTGAAACGCTGTTAGTTAGCTTGGGAAACTTCACGCTAGTTAGTTATGACGGTTAAAAAAAAAAAAAAAAAAAAAAACTAACTTGACATTTAGAATTAGCAATTGAGCCAAAACAAAGATATCGACTAAAAAAAAAAATTGTCAAGAAATATCACTGCTAATTAGCTAGATAGCTATCCCAGCTATCGCTGTTCATTTTGTACGGTATAAAACAGTGGGGTCATGCTGTTATAGAAAAACAATCAACGATGGAGCAATTTGAAGATGATTGGTTTCCTATAACAGGGCATGACAACGTTTTTTTTTTATTTCCCAAGGATTACGCGATTTGATGAATTAAAGACCTTTTTATCCTTTTTCGCCATACATTTTATCCATTTATTGTTACATTTAATATGGTAATGTGTTGCGAAACGTAAGTTGGTTCCATTTGTTTCTTCGCCAGCCTCTCTGTTTCCATCTTGATGTTACTTTTTTTTTTTTGTCTTAATGTCACATGACCCCGAGAAACTGAAAAGCGTAAAGACGACTTTCACGTGTCTGTTTTGTAATTTTCACTGTTACAAAGCACCGACATCGAGACTCTCATTTATGTATCCTATAAATGTTAATCAAATGTTTCCTCTCATCAAGCTTTTTTTATTGTACAATTATATATTATACGTTTGTTAAATGACGACACTTTTTTTTATAATGTGGAGCGTCCTCCAAAAAAAGGGGCGTGTTACTATAGAAACGGTAACACATTAGGACAAGAGCATTCCTATTTTTATTTATATATAAACGTGTGTTTATATTTACAAGCATCTGTTACAGAAAAGGAATCAACACCTGACCAATCAGAATCGAGAATTCGACAGCGCCATGACATAGCTAAAGTTATGTGAAGCGAGTTAGTCAATATTTACCGTAGGAATCCGAATATTACTGTTACTAATATTATTGTTACTGCTACGTCAAAATAATTGAATTATTTCGCTGCAATTTTCGATCTAAAAACAGACTGATCGGAAAGTTCGTTTTTATCACGCGCCTGACTAGCACATGGTTCATGTTTTTAAAGCTAACGTTAAATATCCAGGACATTAGAAGGGCGTGAATTTATTGTCAATGGTCAATAGTGTATCCAACCACACGCTAACGTGCAACTAGAGCGCCACGTCAGACACCAAATCCGATCACAGATCAGACAACTGCAAACTAAACCTACGCACCTACATATCTATCGCCACTTCACCCGGAGACAACATGCTGATGCGCTTGATTTTCTTATCGGTTCGTTCCTGCGCTGTTTGCTTTCTTATCCCCGTATCTTCGGCGGCACGGAACTCGGTCAGAGGTTGACTCTTACTGTGAGGAGGATGTGAGGGATGAGCGGAAAGGCGATATGTTGACCTGATTATCCGTAATCAATAGCGGCGCCAGAACGCTCCGCACTGACGCTTGTTCGGAGGAAGTATTGACGTCGCGACAAAGAGCAGCAGAGGTATGGAGATTTAACAAGAGAGAACACAGAGTCATGATGGGGATTTCAGAGAAATCTGAAAACCTGCTTGCTTTAGTACGTTATCGTTTCTATAGCAACAACTCGAAATAATTCGCAGGAACAAAATAATCTAAAGGATCAACAAACAAACAAAAAAAAAAAAAATATATATATATATATATATATATATATATATATATATATATATAAAATCGCTGCTGTGGCAAGGGTTTCTCTAAGGACGTGTTTGTTTAACATACATGGAAGGAGTCTCCAGTTTCAGTGTTTTGTAATAGCAAGTTTTCCTCCACAGGAAAGTCTTCTCAATAACAAGACGCTGAAATTTCTCTCTACTTAACACTTATCCTGTTTCAGACACGTCACCTCTGACACTGGAGACTCCTTCCTTAATTGTTAAATAAACTTCTCCTTACCATAGCAACGATTATAGCGTTTTATTTTTTATTTGGAGCGCCCGCAAGCCGTGACAAGTGTGTTAACATACATATAAACCTGCGATTTGCCTCGCGGCCGGAACTAGCGTCAGAACCGCTGACCAATCGGAATCGAGGATTCGACAGCGCCGTGGTATAAAGCGGTATTTCACTAATTATATGTCGTGTACCGCATTTAGAACCTTCAGGGTTTGTGTTGAATTAAATCGAATAAAAAAAAATAATAATCCGTCCATAGGTCAGATTTGGCCTGCTGACAGAAACCAGGGTTCTGCTGATGCCAAGACCATTTTATTTATATATGTATTTAATTAGTGTGTGTGTGTGTGTGTGTGTGTGTGTGTGTGTGTGTGTGCTTTCCGATTTTCCTGCTTGGCTGGGGAACTCTGTAAACCGACACCTTAGTTACAAGTGCAGGGAAGGTCAGCGGGAACATGGGAATGCAGGTTTCTTGTTGCTGTTTGTGATGTTCGCCCACATGTTTCTTATTTTTGCCCTGCACCGACAACGTGTTTATTAGTGTAAGCTTTTATGTAAGAGTTTGCTACAGGTGACAGCTATGCGTCGTTTTTATTTATTTTTTTCCCCCCCCTTAAGGAACAACTCCGTCTAAATAAGAGGAATCGCAAAACGTCTGCACTGCTACGATAACTGGGTGCACTGCCATAATCAGCACCCACGTTATTCCCAGCGAGGACGCTTGACATAAATACGGCAGCGTTTTTATGTCGACGGGACGTTTCTCAGATAGCGTCTCTGCTCACCGTTTGTGCTTCTGAGATAAAAGCGACCGCATTCAGCAAGCCCTGTAAAGACATTCGGCTCATTATTTTTGGGGAAAATATTTATGGGAGCGTCACGAGTATTCTTCTCAGCAAGAATGGGATTGGTGGAAAAGCACGGTGGCGGTAGCATCACGGCGAACGACGTCTCCCTTCTGAATTGCTGATTTTTCTACACATTCGCAAAAAAGTGTAAAGAAGTAAAACGTGGCTAGAGTGTCGCAGTGTCTCCTCCCTAAGTTAAAAAGAAGCCAGCGATATATTAACGGACGGTTAAATCATTAGTGGTGGTAAAGTTTTAGCTCTTCTGCCGAGAGTGACTCACAGCTACAGGAAAATCGGTTTTAATGCGTCACTGGAAAGGCCTGAGCGAGACGGCGCACACAGCAATGACTCACTCGCCTCGTTCGTTCGTTCCACACATTTAGTCCAGGTTCGTTTAGGAACTGGGAATTTAATAGTCAGTACCTGATATTAATGTTTTTTTATTTCTCACTGCAAAGCAGGCGCTCAGTCATTCATGAAACTCTGCCTTCCTGCGTACCTTTTGTACATCCGGATTATTAAACGCGATATCAGCTAAACTGCGTTTAGTTAGACTCATTTGACTAAGTTAGTCACTGTTTAGTGGTCGTTTTAGTTAGTCTGTAAAATTAGCGACTATTTTAACAGGTCATTTTAGTTAGTCGGCAAAGTTAATGACTATTTCAGTGGGTCATTTTATACACCATTATTAGTTATTTCCCTATAACTAGCTCTTCACACCCGCTTTTTTTTTAGCCTAGATAATTAGGTCTCCAAACAACTAATACATGACTGGGTAAGTATCCTGGAGCTTTCTCTAGCCAGGTGAGTATTAGTTAGTGATGATTTGTTCTCTGCGTTAACTGTACAACAGTCTTCTCTCATATTACCAAGGATGCTACATCAGTACCTTCACGGTATAACAATATTCTTCAAATTACACCTACTTCACCGCTACGCAGTCACACCCCTACTACCTGCTTTCCTCTGTGAGAGAGATGACTAACGGGTCAGCAGGTTTAGAGACGGCGGTAATCTCATTACCCATAGGCCATTAAACCTGAAGGTGTCTGAGCGCGCTAAAGCTGCCGTGACTGAGCCAGGACCCGCCTCCGATCACTCTGCAAGCGCCTCGTAACAACACACCCGTGCAAAGATTATCCAATGTCGCCTTGCATGAAGTTGTTGTTGTTTTTTTTTGAAAGCCTGTGTCAACATGTTGGTGAAAGAGCACCGTTCAGGAAGCTGAACCAACACGACAGACGAGGATGTCATCATGAACAGTCGGCACAATCTGATCTAACCTGTTAGAGAAGTCGAAACATTGGATATCTGCGAAAAAAAAACAAACAAACACGGAGGCTGGCGCGTGCGGTTCTGGACCGTCTTCGGTTCTGGACCGGCATTTAAAATGTACAGCGATGGAGTCAGGTTGATATGATTTCAGAAAGACCAAGCACAAAGATTTGCTGTGGTGAAGAGGACACACGCTGGCCTAGTGCCCTAGGAAGGGTAGATTAGGTTAATCTACACGTTGGATTAATCATTACTCATGCATGTGCGTGCTTAGACAGATTTCAACCCCAGGAGAGGAGGAACGGTTCTTATCCACCATCGTGGTGTTCATCTATCATGGTGTGATCTTCTGGAAACCAGCTAATCTTTTTGGGGGAGAAAGAAAAACAAAAACAAAAAAGCATCATTACGTAAAAATAAAAGCATATTAATCTTAGCTGCACTTTGGCTTCGAGAGCCATCCGAATCCCAAACCACGGCACAGGAGGCATCATCAGATGATTTAAAAGAAAAAAATAAATAAATAAAAAGCAGTAACAAACAACGAAGCTCCGTTTAAACGCAAAGTAAAATTGTTTCTCGCGTTTCACATCTCCGAGTAATGATAACGACAAGCTGAATGGTCGTCATGGCGACAAAAACGTTGCGTGAGCGGTTCGAGAACCACAGTGGTACCGGCTCTCGAAAGACAAGAGCTACGCTAACAGGAAAATCATTTGAACAGAAACAAACAAACAAACAAACAAACAAACAAACAGGCAAGTAAATAAAACAGCTTTGGAAAGAACCGCTGCAGTGCAAAAGTTTGTGCACCCCCACCGTTTGTAGGTGGAAACGTAAAAATGTACGTCTATTATATAACTTCTATAACAAAAAAATATCACAAAAAATGGGAGCTTGCCTTACTCTGATATATAAAATTATTTATATATATTTAATTTTTTTTTTTATAAACATCTATTGTTATTTAACGTTTACCAGTTCCTACTTTATAATTGAGAAATACTTCGCGAGGCCACTTTTTCGTGCTTTTTTCCCCCCAAATTAAATGAGTAAAAGAAACGTTGTTCAGCGCAGTAATAAGAGACAGACTGTGTGTCTCATTTTATATATTTATGGAATTTTATATTACATTTTTCCCCCTGATACGTCACTTACAGTTGTTTTTTTTTTTTTTTTTTTCTTTCCTTACATTAGGGGTCCAAGCACCGAAGTTGCAGACTGATACACAGACATCTAGAGTTCACTTCTCCTGTTTAACAACTTAGGCCTCCGGATTTTAGCATTAATAAAGAGTTTTCATATTCCCGCCGTCCCCATGACCACGACATCACACTGTATGTACTGTAAGTCATTAATTCACGTCTATACGTGGTACAAAGTCTTACACGTTTCATTAAGTGGTTGTTGAGCTGTTCAGTGGTGGTGTATGCTGCTGCTCAGCCGCTCGGTATTTTTGACTTATGGCCAAGACGGTTTAAGCAGCTCAGAGTTGTACATCCTTGATTAAGACGTATCTAATTCATACGTGGTTGTATGTTATTAAGGAACCATTCAGTATTGAATTCACTCACGTTTACGTCGCACAGTGAAGAGAACGTTACTGAATAAGACACGTTTAAGTCGTACGTTACTGAATAAGACACGTTTAAGTCGTACGTTACTGAATAAGACACGTTTAAGTCGTACGTTACAGAACAAGACACGTTTAAGTCGTACGTTACAGAACAAGACACGTTTAAGTCGTACGTTACAGAACAAGACACGTTTAAGTCGTACGTTACTGAACAAGACGCGTTTAAGTCGTACGATACTGAACAAGACGCGTTTAAGTCGTACGATACAGAACAAGACGCGTTTAAGTCGTACGATACAGAACAAGACGCGTTTAAGTCGTACAGTGAAGAGTACATTACTGTATGAGACACGTTTAAGTCGTATAGTGAATAGTACGTTACTGAATAAGACACGTTTAAGTCGTACGTTACTGAATAAGACACGTTTAAGTCGTACGTTACTGAATAAGACACGTTTAAGTCGTACGTTACTGAATAAGACGCGTTTAAGTCGTACGTTACTGAATAAGACACGTTTAAGTCGTATAGTGAATAGTACGTTACTGAATAAGACACGTTTAAGTCGTACGTTACTGAATAAGACACGTTTAAGTCGTACAGTGAAGTACTTTACTGAATAAGACATGTTTAAGTCGTACACTGATGTATGCTAGCTACCGTTAGCTAACCTGGATGTATAGCTTAGCTTAAAGCGCTAAGTTGTGTTTTCCTCGCTAGCGTTAGCTCGAACTCTCACCTCATACTGGATGTACTGTTTCCTCCACTCCGGAGTGATGTGAGCCGCCAAATGCTCGGTAAATTTCATCCTTGCGATTTATCGACGCTGTCCTTCAGCAAGTCGCTGTCTGAAATCATCGGCGGTTAATTAAAAAAAAAAAAAAGAAAAAAAAAAAAAAGAAAGAAAAAAGAAAAGAAAAAAAAGCAGCGCTACGGTCGCTTTCCACAGCCCAGTCCCCGCTCCGCACAACACGCAGCACGGCAGCACGCGCCACACTCCGACATCTTTTTGTATTTAATTTATTTAAAAATCAAACAAATGTCACCGTCTTTAACCGAAGTGGACTGAATCTAATCATTTCTCCGGAGCTGTTCCCATCAGAGAGCCGCTGCACATTGACAATTCCTGTATGTTTTCCGTTCTAAAAAAGCCCCGGCAGCCGCCACGGGCCGCATCCCAAATAGCGCCGGACTCCATATCAAGTGAACTGAGTAGGGCGCAGATGCTGTTGTGTCACGCGCCCGGTGAGGAACCAATTCGAGAGTGAAAAGGCCATTTGGAACGCAGCCGTTGCTGCTGGATTATAAACGTCACAGCGCGTCACATACACGGGGCGGGGCTGTTTACGAACAGAGCCGGTCCTATATATATATATATATTTAAGATTGTTAACAACACCACAATTAAATTGCATTTTTTCAGCACTTCCTTGCTGAAAAAAACAATAGAAACCCTAGAATTTTTATTGGTTTTGATGGGAATTGTATTGGCTTTAATGGTTATAATGGGAAATGTAATGGTTTTAATGGTTATAATGGGAATTGTAATGGTTTTAATGGTTATAATGGGAATTGTAATGGTTTTAATGGTTATAATGGGAAATGTAATGGTTTTAATGGTTATAATGGGAACCATTATTAGTTATAATGGTTATAGTGGGAACTGTAATGGTTTTAATGGGAATTGTAATGGTTTTAATGGTCATAATGGGAATTGTATTGGTTTTAATGGAAACTGGAATGGTCCCTGTGGGTCTCTACTGGTAATCTGTTGCCTTCTGTTGGTGGTATGTTATGTCTAGTGGATACCATTAAGAACCAATAATGGTTTTAATGGTTAGCTGATGGTTTGTAATGGTGTTTGTGATGGAAACCATTAGAATTACTGTGATGTTTCTGTTTTGTTTTGTTTTTTTTTCAGCAGGGATTTCAGAGCCATTATATTTACTAATGTGTTTACATCAGAGGAAAGATTTCACATCACCTATGAGGGCCAGGAATGATATAAAATAAACAGAAAATGTGGAATTTTATTTTATGTACGTTCAATATATTCGGGTTATTATTCAAATTCAGGATGAAGACACATTTGCTTGGTTATATTCTTATAAACAGTCACTACCATACACTTTACTTACCTGATTTAAATGAATTATTTTTGACAATAAACAAATTTGTTTCTTAGCTCTAAATGTCGTCCATCACCACGGCTTACATCGATAACGTAAAGATTTGCACTTCCCAAAATAAATAACAAAAAATCCATGATTTGTACCCAAGAGCTGCTGCTGCTGTAATCATAAACACCATCCTATGCTCATCCCAGTTGTTCAAGCTTGCTTATGTGGCTTCTGACACACGATTATCTCTAAAAATCGATAAAAACACACTTAAACCTGTATTGTACGCAATAAAAACACTTGGGAGTGAAAATAGTCAGCATGGTGTGGTGTGTTGAAGCAGAGTTACTGTTACCACCCTGATGTTTTACTATAACAGCACGTCCTGCAGTGTTTTATTCCTCCTATACGACGGCAATTTGCCAACGAGTACAATTTTTATTTTATTAAAGAATGACTTCCTAAACAGGTCTCTGTAAGCTCCTCTTTATTGTTAGCTACATTACCCTCGAAGCTCCAGTGCAACACTGAATTATCACATGCTAAACGGCTTGGCTGATCCTAACTCACTATCTTTGGGTTAAGTTGTATAAAGGTAATTTCAGTCAACCTATTTAACTTATTTAATGATTTTACAAAAAGTTGCTTTATGCAGTCACTCAAGTCATGTCGAGCTGCATGTGTCTACTCGTGAAGAACAGCCGAGGTTGTTGTTTTCCAACCTGAATGCTGACACTGCACGAACCGTTACCCTTACATAATAGCTCGACCTGTTTGAACTTTCAGTACTCGTTCGGCACTCCACCTTCCCGACACTTCCTCCTTGTGCTTTTATAATGCACTTAACAGTTGTTTGTGTCAGTTTTATACGAATAGATTGGCGTCTGGTTCGGCTGAAAGATCCACTCAGAAGCGTTTACTGATCTGTTCAGTTGGACTTCCAGTTTGTTTAGATTAGATTAGATTAGATTAGATTCAACTTTACTGTCATTGTTCAAAGTACATGTACTAAGCCAATGAAATGCAGTTAGCATCTAACCAGAAGTGCATAAGTGGCATATTTACAATAAATTACAAATAAGGATCTACAGCTATGAGGGTGATATGTACAGGGAAATGGATGACTTATGTACAGAAGGTGCAGTGGGTAATGTGCTGCCTAGTTTGATTTTTTGTTTGTTTGTTTGTTTTTAGCTTGTTATATAATACTGTGTTTGCTTGTTATTTATTCGTTTGTTCATTTGTGTTTGTGTATTATTTATTTATTTTGTTGTTTTGTTCATTTAGTTGTGTCTGTCTACTTGTTTATTTAGTTGCCTGGTTTGCTATTGTTGGCTGGTTGGATGTTTTATGTTTGTTTGTTATTTTGTTTGTTTGTTTGTTTGTTTGTTTGGCTGGTTGTTTTGTTTTTAGCCAAAAACCCAGTTCAGAGCAGAAAGCTAACATTAATCTTCCCTGTCAAGCATCAAAAACCTTCATATGCTAGAAAAAACACATGAACTAGTCAGCTAGCCAACCAACCAATGCAGCAGCCAAATTATGGTGAAATAATTAAATAAATAAAATATTTAAGGTTATTAGCTACAAACTTATAAACTATTTAAAATTGTAAACTTTCATTTACTGATAGCACCCTGGATATTACTATTGCAGCCAAAATTGTTTTATTCTTCGACTACGTTTATTTATTTGTTTGTTTGTTTGCTTATTATCAATGTTGTCATACTTTGTTATCAGTTGACATTTAAAGTAAAGAACGTCCGCAAAACCAGTTAGTTCCTGTTATCACTTACGTTGTGATGTCTATAAACAATCGATCCCACATCAGTCTCTATTTTTATTCTCTATAAAAGTTAATAATCCAAAAAAACACTGCTTATCATGTTCCAGAGAAACCAGAACATGTCGACCTCTTTACCTTGTCAAAACTTTACCTCTGACTGTTACGAAAGCACTGACACTGGAGACTCCTTCCTTCCTTGTAGCTAAATGCTACACTGTCATTTGCAGCTATACTAATGCCAGAGTCGCTGTTCTAGAAAACATATCAACACCTTTTGGCCAAACGGGTTCAAGAAGTCAACATATGGCGCTAGACATGACAGAAGAACGTGCAGAGTCAAATGTTTATTGTTTGTTCATTTAACAAGGTTCAAAGGAAGCGTGCAGAATAATATCAGACTTATAATAGGTGTAAACAATTATCTATGCAATACAGATTAATGAAGGGAACAAGAATAACAAACATTCTTATATTCATACGAAATTCATGTAACTCATGGAACGATCAGCTTTTTACATTATTTATATATGCAGAATTTCTTGACAGTTCCTATCCTGCTATTGTGCACAGCTGGAGGGAAAAGTTCAGAACTGCGTATTTGTGTCAGATTCATCACTCTGCACGTTTTCAGCCTGGAATTCAAGTAGAGCAGCGTGGATCTGCTCAAACGTCGGACGTTCTTTGGCGTTTCTCCTCCAGCAGCTGTGCATGAGGCTGTAGATGGCATCGGGGCAACACGAAGGCTTCGGCAAGTACATCTGATGAAGTCATAGTCAATAAACACAGGCGTAAATGAAAGGGTCACACCTTTGTCACACCTGTCTATTCTGTCATGGCTTTAAGCACATCCAGAATAGCTTTAGCATTAATCATCTTTAACAAAAGCCATGATAATAATAACAAAACCCTTGCAGAGCTTGGAACTGATATAATCACAGCTCAGCACTGCCACTCACAGATGGAAAAGTTATCGCATGGAATAGGGTTGCTAAATACCTGAGTTCTGTATTTCACTTTTAGAGTTTTTTTTCCCAATTTAAATTTTATTTGCTCAATTTATGTGAATTGAAATTTTTTTTTAAATCATCCATATACTGCATATAATAATAAGTATTAAAAATCTCTATTTCCACAAATAGGAAGTTACTGATGATGTGTGAATGGAAGAATGACCATTTTCCCATTATTCCAAATGTAGAGAGAAAAAAAATGGACTTCTTTTATGGACATTAAAAGTAACTATAAATGGATAAAAAACATAACTGTTAGCTCTGGCAAATTGCTGTGGTGTAAGGATTGTGCTGTAATAGGAAAATAATCAACTTCAAGGTGGTAACTGTAACTCCAGTTATTATTTTGGATTTTCTTTCTTTCTTTTTTTTTTTTTTTTTTTGAGGCTCACCTGCTTGTTCTGGTCTCGAAAGAACTCGCTCAT
>CM040978.1:27630714-27662135 GCA_022985145.1 Pangasius djambal
AAAACACCAAATGTGTAGTCAGACTTATAGAGTACTGTACCAATGCCCACATCCTCCATTAACTCCAGCATATACATATATGCTCATCATCTATTTTATTAGAAACACCGGTAGACGTGCACATTCGTGCAATTATCTGATCAGTCAATCATATGGGACCAGCGTACAGGTCAAGAGCTTCAGTTAATGTTCACAACATACATCATAATAGGGGGAAAAAAGGGTTGGCATGGTTGTTAGTGCCAGACGTGCTGGTCTGGGCATTTCACTGCTGATCTCGTTGTAGAATTTTCACGCACAACAGTCTCTAGAATTTACATACACTGGTGCAAAAAACATCGAGTCAGGGGCAGTTCTGTGGGTAGAAACACCTTATTAATGACAGAGGTCAGAGGAGAATGACCAGAATGACCAGAGTGGTCAAAATAACCACTCTTTACAACTGTGATGAGCAGAAATGTATCTCAGAAAGCACAACAGGTCAAATCTTTAAGTGGATGGGCTACAACAGTAGAAGACCACATTAGGTTCCACTTCTGTCAGCCAAAAACAGGAATCTGAGGCTACAGTGGGCACCAAAAGTGACAGCTGAAGATTGGAAACTGTCCAGTTTTGCTGAACCTGTGCTCCTGCTGCCTCACTTAACTCAAGCTCTTGACCTGTATCTGAATGATTTTACACACTGTGCTGCTGCCACATGACAGGCTGTTAGGACAATTACATGAATCAGCAGGTGTTTCTGTAATAGTGGAAGGTGAGTGTACATTTACATGACAGCAAAGAGCTTTTGGTTCTGTCTATGATGTTCTTAGGTCTTCTAGTTGTCTAGAAAGTCAAACCAACAGCATTTGATACCTAGTTTTAAACTGTGAAAGGTCAGTATTTTCTGCCTTAAGTCCTCTTGACCTGTAGGTGTAGGTTTCAAGATTTCAAGCTGACTTGATTTACTACCTACACAGCTTTCTGTTCTATTGCCACCAATCAATACTACAGGTCCTACCAGGAGAACGCTCTCCCAGGACATCCAGCGGATAGGAAGCACGGCTCGACCCTGAATGAGGTAGTAATCTCCGCGGTACAGGTTCCTGCTCATGCCAAAATCTGCAATCTTGATGGTGTAATTTGTTCCCACCAAGCAGTTACGTGTGGCCAAGTCACGGTGCACAAAGTTAAGAGAAGACAGATACTTCATACCTGAAGCGATCTGAGCAGCCATGTTGATCAAGACACTGTAACTGCAAAGAGAACAAGATTATAATGGGTCTATCGCTTAACACCAACCAAAGTAAAGGGCAAACAATCGGTTTTCTGGCAGTGTGGAAAGAATCCATAGAGCAAGCTGTTAATGCAAATGTGAGACAAATTAACCAAGGCTGCATTTGTTAGGTTTTGTTAAGCTGGAACTTAGCCAGGAACCCAGGTTATGTTAAATCTGCTTCATGAGACAACCAGATAAGAATTTTTGTGAATAAAATGGATATATAATCACCCCAGGATAATTCAAAAAAAAAAAAAAACTGAAAAAACTACAAGCATTTGAACTACAAATATTTAAACAACCTGATGGTGGCTGTGCACTCTTGGTCTTGTCCCAAATCCTCAAGCTCGTGGAGAGAGAGGAACTGGTTGAGGTCTCCATTCTCCATGTACTCCGTGATCATACACAGGGGGTCGCTCTCTACACACACAGCCAGCAGGCGAATAATATTGGGGTCTCGCAACCTTGACATGATCCTGATCTCCTTTAAAAAGTCATTCCTGGGGAAAATTATGAAATTCCATATGAATTGAATATGAATCGTGGTCATATTATTCATGGCAACAAGGACTGGTTTTGTCTTTTATGCACTATCTATCATTGTTATTAGAAATACATTCTTGGTAGTGGTCTTAGACTTTCTGAACCATGATTGTACCTCATGTGCCTACCTTGCGTTTTTAGTAGCGTCCTCTCTGAGGATCTTTACAGCCACCAGAATAGGCTCATCCCCGATATCACTGCCATCTTCCTTTATAAAATCCTTTATTCCTTTTGCCTCACACAGATGAACCTGCAGATACCATCACTAAGTGGAATGCATGTTTAGATCAGGTAGAGCATTTTTTTTCATCATCCTTGTTACTCCATTCTTGTTCACCTTGTTCACCTGACCCCCTGATCATTATTGTTACCTGTTTCCACCTTTTGTAATATCCCAGTCTCCTGTTATACTAGTCACATAGCTTACCAGTCTCATAGGCTCTAGCACACCTCTCAATAATGCCCATGATAAGTGGCATATCATGATAGGGATAACCTGTAAACCATGGTTATGACATCCACCACACAGTGGTCTAGCCTCTTCTTGCCAGAGTCTTTCTTTCGTGGCAGATTAATGGTTGGTCTTAGAATCAGATGGCCACCACCTGGTCTAAATAACATTGTAGGGGTGCACCAGGCACAGGAAGGAATGCTCTACAGATCCCCTGAGATCCCCTGAATGATATGACCTTGGGTAGAAAACCCAGATTCAGCCAAGAGTCATCTGGCCACCAATGCAAAGCGGGCTTACAGCCAGAGCATGTAGTTCTCCCACTCATTTTGTCTATGTAATAGTACAAAGGAAAGATAGAATGCCTCTTAGAGAATCATGGTGGATGGAGGTGCTTTATCCCTTTCAGAAAGGCCATGAGCCCCAAGAGTGATGCCTCCACACTGCCGTGGTGTGTTGTAGAATGGATCTATGGAAATACTGAAGGGTAGGATTTTGATTTAAATGGAAAAAAATCTACAAAGCATCTGTTATCAGTGCAAACCAAAAAAACCCTTAAAGGTTCTATATTTAGCCTTTTGTTTCTTAGTCACCTGGTTTCCTGTTTTTTTTTAGTTTCCTAGGCCCCTAGAAAAAAGTTCCCCTGATAGTACTTTTGGATAGTTAGGGGTTTATAGTCCTGGAACTTTCTCTGATTGGGAAAACTCTCTTATAGAGTTCTAGATATCATCTTTCCTCAGAGTGCTGCCTCTTAACCCATTTAGAAAAAAGGGTTTCTTAAAGAACATTCTGAACAGAAGAGCCTTCGGGTTTCCTAGATACCAACTCAACTGAAGTTTCTTCATCTGCTGGTTTTTTGGTTGGTGTTTCTGATGTTTTCTGGTTCAGCCTGAAATTTTACCCGACTCAACTCAAGCTAAGGATTCCAACCAACCAAGATATTTTGGAAAAGCCAAAATAATATCTAAGAGACTATACCTAACCTGATCTATATTTAATATTATAACTTGAAGTCTGTTATTGGTCCATGTAAAAATCCACCTCTGCACTGACCTCTCCAAATTGGCCTTCTCCAAGCTTGTCTTTGAACGTCAGCTTCTCTCTGGGAAATTCCTCCAATGCTCCGTCTCGTCCAGGAGGCATGCTGATTGCTGCAATGGAATAACAATGACTGCTTGTTGCTTTCTGCTGCCTCGCCACATCTGCTTCTGCGTAGGGAGGGACGTCATCTTTAGTGGTGGATGTATGCTGGTCAGACGATTCAGACATGACTGCTGTGAAACAAGATCATGTGCACATTAAACATGCTATATATTAAATCCTACAACTCTTCTTATAGGAATTCATATGAACTAAAGAGGTAGAGTAGGATTAGGACTGTTGCCCCCACCAAGATTTTCCATTGCCTGAAATTCCGGTGATTTCCGTAACCTGGATGGCTCCTGATACTCGGATCCCAGTGGGAAAACTCTCTCATATGTGCAGGTAGATTCTGAATCACTAGAGAGGGACGACTGACGATGAGAAAAAGTTTCTCTGCGGCCCGAGAGACGAGATCTTAATTCATCATCCAACATCCGACGTGACGCCTGGAACCATTAGACGATTATTTTAGAACAGCTTACTTACTTATTTAACTTATTACCTATTATTCATAATGGAAACAATCCAGTTTATGTTGTTAACGTTTTCCTAAGATGTATGAATGGTCTTGTTCAATATAATATTGAATATGTATAAAGACACAAAAAGATAAAACATCATTAGCTGCTTGACAATCCTCAAACAAATTTGAAATTTAAATAATATAATGAAGATAATGACAAAAATGACTCACTTTTTCTAACATCTTCTGCCAGACCTGTCTCCAGAGGATAATGATGATGATGGCCAGCAGGATGACGATGATGGCCACCAAGCAGCCTATGAGGATGCGCGTGTTGCTGTCATCAATCTTATGGGTGGGATCGAGTCCTAGTGTAAATAATAAGTAAATAATAAAAAGTAAATATTAGTAAATAAGTATAAAAAAAACACATTCAGATCCATTAACAGCCATGAAGAGCTAAAAACAGTGCTAGCTAAATGCTAGCTAAAACTGGACTTAGACTGCTTTTGGGAGCGCTTTTTTTTGGTGCGTTTTCAACAACTGTTCACAACCTTATTCTTGTTCCTCAGTCTTCTAATCTAAATCTTATATTTGATCTATTCATAACTACGCAGAATCAACACTAATTATGAGGTGGCTTTATTTAGCAAAGTATTCACCATTCTCAATGTGCTAACACATCTTAGTTATCAAATGTTAAAAATGGACTTCAGGGAAAAGATGTTTTTCTCTTTTTAGTATCGGCTTCGTGTATCACTTCTTTGCACACTTGCAAAAGTTTTGTTTAGGTTTTCGGTTGCCATATTTCTGTCCACTGAATGACTTTTGAGACCATGCGTTTTGTCTTTACTTGGTATTACTTAAGCTAATAATGTTTCAATTTGTAGTTTATAATGTTAATCAGTTATTATAAGCTGCAATTCCTTGTTAGTTACTTTAGACTACTACATTTGCTTTATGTCTACTTTTATGTGGAAAATATTTGTGTCAATATGTTTTTACCCTAAACCAGGGTTGTCCAATCTTATCCACAAAGGGCCAGTGTGGGTGCAGGTTTTCATTCCAATCAAGCAGGAGCCAAACCTGATTCCACCTGTTTAATCAGTTGATCTTGGCTTTCAATAGACTCAGGTGTGGCTTCTGCTTGGTTGGAATGAAAACCTGCATCCACGTTGTCCATTTCCAGATAAGATTGGACACCCTTGCCCTAAACAATCCTGTTAACATTGCAAGAAAACTAAATGCCAAAGCTAAAGCTAAATTCATTACCTGGCTGCGTGCTTGTCGGATGGCCATGTTTCGTTGGAACAAGAGAGGTATTATACACTGCCGTATCTGGATTTAAGAAAAGTGAAGGGTCTTTAATCTCTAAGAGAATTTACCGGATTCTTTTGCTTTGTAAGCATTAGCAGTATCTTGCATTTCTTTTTAGCGTCCATCTGAACAGGATGACAAACTCGACTTGTCTTTATGCATTAATACATTACAAAAATAACAAAAATAAGAGTAAAATAAAAATAACTGAAGTCCATGTTCGTGTGTTACCTGACTGGAAAGCAATCTCACTGAACATCATCCAAGTGTCGCTGAAGGCAAACTGACATCTAATGGCATTGGCCATGCGATTCCCAAGAGACACTGTGACAAATCGAGCACTGGGACTTGTATTGTCCGCTTTGGGCTTGAACGAAACAGGCTTGGCTTCCCAGTCTGACACTGAGTGGAAGTAACAGACGACTTTCTGGAATATTCTCACCCCCGATGTGTACATGTTGTTGCAGTGAACCTGAGAGGATGAGCAAAACGATTACCTTTATCAAACAAGCTAAATAAAAAAATATTCGTTTTGCTTAATAACAAATAATATCATAGAATCAGTAATTGGTCTATTAAAGGCCAGAACAGAAGTAAGGTTCTAGATAGTCCTTCAGTGCTGTACATTTTTTGGCATACAACTTCCAATCCTTCATTGATTTGAGTATTTGGAATAAGACATACAGGAACTGAGGGATAACTCTATACTGATCTGGATTGGCATAAATTGTTGAATTTGAACATTCCACAAGTGTAGGAACGAGTACATCAGAGGGACAGCTCATGTTGGACGTTTGGGGGACAAAGTTAGGGAGGCCAGATTAAGATGGTTTGGACATGTTCAGAGGAGGGAGAGTGAGTATATTGGTAGGAGAATGTTGGACATGGAGCTGCCAGGCAGGAGGCGAAGAGGAAGGCCAAAGAGGAGGTATATGGAGGTAATAGATGAGGATATGAAGCTAGTGGGTGCAAGTGTTGAGGATGCAGAAGATAGGGATACGTGGAGAGTGATGATTCGCTGTGGCGACCCCTGAAGGGAAAAGCCGAAAGAAGAAGAAGAAGAAGAAGAACTTTCCACAAGTGAGGAATAATTCCAGACCGTACATGATGTTGGGATGTGGAATTGCACATTCTGAAATACAAGTAGGTTTATGGATTAAAACACATAGGAATTGAGGGCAAGTTCCACACTGACCTTCATTGATGTAAAGTTTCGGATGCGATCAAACTCGAACGTCATTTCCACAGAGCCGCTGGAAAAGCTAGCATTGCTCCAGCCCACATAGTCATATCCGGGCCAAACACCATAAACGTGGCTTTGAGTGAAATCATCCAGACCCCAACTTCCATCAGTCAACTGCCCGAGACCCTCCGTCATGCTGAGAAACCGAATCAAGCAGATGTTTTGTTTGTATTGTTCAAGATACAGTAAAAATATAAACTTTTGCTTTGGGCAGAAGTTAAAGGACAAAGGCGTCTAGGGATTATTACCTGTAACCCATGGCTCCATCGTACACGCTATCATTAAGGTAGACTTGCTGTCCACCAAAGGCCATCTCCTCTCCAGCAGGGCTGCTGTACGACACGAGGCCATCTGGGAAAAAAAAAAAAGGAAATTTAGTCTGGTGTATAATAGTCTTCCTTCAACTTAATTCAAATGTAATCGTTCAGCCAAATCTATGAGTTTAATCTGTCTGATATGTAATGAAAACACATGAACATCACATCCGGCTTTGCCCATGCAATTCCTGACACTGTACATTGCCGTCATCTTGAATTTGGAATCACTTGATTTGATTTCTTTAGTTTGAAATTTAAATTTAATTTTCATTTATTCTATTAATTTAGCTTGTTTCTTCTTATACACATGAAATTGTATAACCAAAACAAGCAGATACGTGTTTGCAGCTACTTTTAGCTACATTAGCAATCACTCCAGTGAAGAAAAAAAAGCTCTGGCTCGTTAACTGCATATGGCTTTATGAGAATTGTTGGACCAACTTTGCTATCTTCCAAATTATGTGTTGAAACAACACCATTAGCAAGAGTTTAAATAAACACAAAGGAAAAGTCCTGAATGACTTGCATACTAATGTTTATAATTAACACATAAAGTTCAGTGGTGTCTTTATTTTGTAATGAAATTCTGAGTTGAATTGTTAACCTTCCAGTTTAAACTTCTGTCATCAACCGAAGTCTATTTGGCCTGTTCTCTGTCTATTTTGTCTGTCTCGCCTCATCTCTACCTAATGAGGGCGATGCAGCAGAGCTTTAGTGCTTTAATCTGTCCAGACTGTCTCAGATTCCAAACCTTCAACTTTCAATCTAAACATGTTTAAAATGTTTCAGGGTGGAGGTTTCCTTCAAGTGGCACTGGACATTACAATGAAATCTGACCTAGCCACTCGCATCCATACAGCTCTACCCTCATACACACAGATGTGGTGGGATCGGTGACGGGCATGAATCGCACAAAGCGGGCGATGATCGGAGGTTCCAGGCCCTTCAGCACTATGTCATAGGCGTTCTTGTTGCCTTCGATGATCTGGGAAGAAAGACATGGAATGGTGGTAACCGTAGTTGCGCAATGCCAAATCCCAAAACCATCATAAAGTTATAATCATCTTAACTGGTGGAGAGAATAATGAATAGCGATGGGTCACTAATTGGGCTAATGATTAGAAGGTTCAAGTTCAACTCCTAGCTCCACCAAGCAGCTTCTGTTGTCTCAACTGCTCAGCTGTATCCTGGTTCAAATGTCAGTTGCTTTGGATAAAAATAAAAATTTTTAAAAAAGTGTCAACCAGATGATCTTTGTGCTCAGTCATGTAAATCATAAGTGATTACTGTTTATGTCACATGACCTCCATGTCATATTGACATTTCCATCAGGAGGCCTGGACCAGTGAGTTAAGTCTGGATTTCATACCTTCGTCTTAAAAGAAATGTGCCATCATCTTACCTGACTGCCCTTACGGTCACGCCAGGAGACCCAGCGGGAGCCGTCACGGCTGTATTTGATCCTGTAGCGCTGTGCAAACTCGTTGCCTGCGCCATCCGCATGGCGGCCCTGCGTACCCACCAGGGTGACAAAGTGCAGGATGCGAAGGTCGATCTGCAGGAACTCCATTTGCCTCCGGGGACCATTTGCCTCAGGGCACCATGCACCATCTCCATCATCGAAGTCCAGTCTGTGATTAGAGATTAAAAAAGTAGCATGGAGGAAAGGATAGTCTTTTCTGTGCGACTGTATGCAAACATCTGTATTTATACTGCAACAGATGTGTCTTAAAAAAATAAATGGGTGTAAATTCTATGAAATAACGAAGAAAAAAAAACTCCCAACAAGTCATATTTAAGTGTACTACTACAGTGACTCTAAAATAAAGCAACATACAAACAATTTGTCCATTTTTTTGCTGATATCCTCATTGTAATGCATTATAATTTCTATAGTTACAGCTTACACAGGGACTTGTATGGCTGATGCTCCACGTTTAAAAAAATGTGTGTCATTTTCTGTATTTAGCTTTCTTGGAAGGAGTCTCCAGTGTCAGTGTTATGTGACAGTAAAGCTGAGGACTTTGTGCTTATGGTTTCTCGGAAACATGCCAAGCTTTTTTTTTGTCTTATAACCAACAACAGGAAGAAAAATAGAGAGATTGGTTAGGGTGATATCAGGAAATAGCTTGTTTCCCAGACATTAAATATAGCTATAAACAAATAAAAAGTATGACGTGTCATAGGTTAGTGTTGGCAAACTGCTGTGGTATAATACACTGATTATTTTCCTATACCAGCATGCCCCTAAATGTTTTATTCCTTGCATATACAAGTGACTTGTATATTTATTTACCCGGACCATGTTAGGAAGTTTATAAATCCATATTATAATGTGTGTGTGTGTGTAGTGTCTTTGAGTATTTATCTTAATCTATTAATCTCTGTATGTATTTACCTGCCATATCTAGCTGCAGTCGACTCCGACCACTGGCTGGATGCTGAGATGTCCTCATCCTGAATCTTGCCTCCAGTCATCCCCAATGGATACCTGCACGTAGCTAACAAATGCACACACACACACACACACACACACACACACACACATGGATGCATTACTATCTTTTTGAGATATCCTTAAAATCCTCCTTGAAATAACAAATCTAACATTTATTACAGAGCAACTCACTCAGCACCTCATCTCATTCTAATAAATGAGTTTTTTCCTCCTTTGTGTAGCTGATGTGATCACACACAGGCTGAAAATGAACTGTTGTATATGTTAGGTGGAGTATAACGGGCGGGTTTGTTTCAGCTAGTGACTTTCTAGGAGATTTTTAGGTGAAACACAGCCCACACCGCTCACACAGCCCACACCCCAAAGGTAAACACCCAAATACCAAATACCTTCCAGGAGGCCTCACCATGGACACAGAGGGTCTTTATATTATTGGGCAGCAAAAAAAAAAAAAAAAAAAAAGGCAGAACCAGCTAAGCTACTGAACGAGATGTCAACTGAGACTGAAACAAATGTTGTTTTAATGTTGTAAGTTCAGATTTAAAACTTATAATGATTTTTTTTGGGTATACTTGACTCATTTTACTGTCCATTTAATTCATGCATTATTTGTGCACATTTCTACAGCATTTAGATACATTTTGACATTTTACATGTAATATGCCCTTAGAGGTTTTACTGGATGTGTACCTAAACTAGACACTTGAAGATTGGAAAAACGTCAATGGATCTTTTTCCAATATTCAACTAGTTAGTCTTCCAGTTTTGATGATCCTGTGCCCACTGTAGCCTCAGATTCTTTTCTCACAAGAGTGGAACCTGATGTGGTATTCTACTGCTGTGGCTCATCCGCCTCAAGATTTGTGCGTTCTGGGATGCTTTTCTGCTCACCACGGTTGTAAAGAGTAGTTATTTGAGACAATGTAGCCAGTCTGGACATTCTCCTCTGACCTCTATCATTATATATATATATATATATATATATATATATATATATATATACTGTATATAGTACTGTGCAAAAGTCTTAGGCACCCTATTTTCTTTTTAGTAAAAACTTTGTTATAGATTTTTATTTTATGACTTTTAAATTATTGAATCAGTACAAAAACCATTTTAGATTCCAAACATTAGTTTTCCAGCACAAAATTAAATGTTAGTATGTCAGTAAAGAAAGCAGCATATTACATAAGAGACCACTTTTCAGACAAAAAACATAATGAAGGCTGCTGGGTTTTGACAGTCAAAGTCTCCCGAAGAACTGCGGCTGCTTCTGCAAGATGCTCAGTAAAACCTACCAGTTATCTTCCTTATAAAACTGCATATTTTGTACCTGAGACTAATAATTTTTTTTTAAAAGCAAAGGGTTGTCACACCAAATATTGACTTTGTTTCATTTATTACTGTTTACTGCTTTTTATAGTAGTTTTTAAATATAGAAACATTTAATTTCATTATTTCTGAAAGCATCTTTACAGCATTTCTTTGCATGTGTCTAAGACTTTTGCACAGTACTGTCTACATGAAATCATGTACCTTGCTAAACGATATAACTGCTAGGCTAGGAATGCTAGTCTTATAACTTGTACTTGTGATGGTTTTCTTCATGCTGGACTATGAAAGGTTGCTGGAAAAGTCCAAAAGTAGCAAATACATGAATCAACTCTGTGACTCCACTCATCTTGTTAACCTTGGCACTGGACCCCCCAACATGGCCTCCTTCATGCGCCAGTTCCATGTGAATGACCTCCCTGTTCCAGCCTGGTGCTTAAAAAAAGACGCAAAAGCATTTGCTACGTAAGTAAAGTCTCTTATTATTGCTATTGCTATATGTTGAGCCTGAACATAAATTCCTTTAGTAAATATGCTTGTCATAATATTGGTGCATGATGATGCAATGCCTCGTCTTCTTATAGTCATGAAGCCATACTGTACTTGTGAGGAAGCTGGAAAAATCCAGTAGGTGCAAATAAATGAACTGGTCATTTTACAGTCTCTATTTTGTCTGCCTTAGCAGACTAGACAGACACATTCAGTGTCACTTCCTTCATACGAATAGAGTTGCTGTTGAAAATTGACAGTTTGTACATAAAACATAAATTGGCATTTGGTCAATCCATACAATCTCATTTTACGTATGGTGAAATAGTATGGGATGTACTTAGTATTTAATAGGTATGTAGTAGTTACATGTATTTACTTGTATATACATTATTTTATCATAAGCGCATTGTAAGTTATAGGAAAAGAATCAACAACGAGGGAAGGTGTGATGCGGTCAAAGCCCAAGAAAAAACGTACATTAAAATATCTTTAGATCAAAATTATGTTATCTTACCTGGATTGACCTGTGACCTCACTGCACCGATGAAGACGAGCAGAGTGAAGGAGCATTGTATGATGGACATTTTACTCTGAGGATAATCGCTCCACCTGGAGCAACAACAGAATACAACAGAAATAAATATGACTACTAGGCTTCCTTAGACTAGGGTTTTATTTCTTCCTGACTTTATGAACTTCTATAATATTATTTTAGATTAAATAATTATATCTGGCTGTGTAAAGACAATCTATCTCTCTGTCTGTTTGTCTATTTATCTATGACCCTATATAGGAACGCCTTTAACTCTATAAATGAAAGTCTTCAAGCAGTAGGAACTGAGTCACTGGCATTCATATACACTCTGGTGTTTTCATAGATTTTAGCCAGCTAGCTAATATGAGCTAACCTGACAGGAGGTCATATGGTCATAGATTTCTGAGAGGTCATATTTATAATTCCTAATACTCTCTTGTTTTTTTTTGCTAAAATTACTCAGACTATTATCACAAGTTAATCTGACAGGATTTCTGACAGGATTTGTGTCATATTCATAGATTTTAATATTCCTTATTGACAAACTTAATCAGGTAGCTCGCATTAGCTAACCTGACATGATTTCTAAGAGGACATTTTAGATCATATTAATAAATCTTAATACTCTTTTTTTCTCCTAACATTACTCAGACAAGTAACATGAGCAAATCTGAAAGGATTTTCTTTTTGTCATATTCATAGATTTTAATATTCTTCATTGACAACATTAGTAAGCTAGTGTTAGCTAATATATCAGAATGTACTTTTAAGATTTTTGAGAAAATATGAAAGGATTTCTGAGAGGATCTTTTTTTTTTTTGTCATATGCATACATTTTGATATTCCTTATTGACATCCTTATTCAGGTAGCTAGCATTAGCTAACCTAGTAGGATGTCCTGCTATGATTAGGCAGCTAGTTATCCTGAGAGGATTTTGGAGATGATTTTAAAGTCATATTCATAAAATGTAATACTCTAGACAGGATTTCTGACAGGATCTTTGTCATATTTTTGTCAGATTTTAATATGCTTCATTAAAAACATTAGTCCGGTCATATTTATAAATCTTAATGCGCTTAATCTTAATGCTTTTTTTTGCTAACACTACTCAGACCATTAACATGAGCTAATCTGGCAGAATTTCTTTCGGGATATTAAGTATTCATAGATTTTTATATTCTTCCCTCTTAACATTAGCCAGCTAGCTAACCTGACAGGATTTCTGAGAGGATTATTAAGTCATCTTTATCAATGTTAATAATTTTCCTCCCCTAACACTACTCAGACTGTTAACATGAGCAATTCATGTCATTTCCATTGATAACATTAGTCAGGTAGCTAGCATTAGCTAACATAACAGGATATACTGCTAACATTAGCCAAGTAACGAATCTTACCAGGGTTTCTGAGAGGATTTTTAAGTCATATTTACGTTAACCTTTAAGAACCTTTAGCCAGACCATTAACATGAGCAAATCTGACTGGATTTTTGTTATGTCATATTCATAGTTTTTTTTTAAATAATCTTCATTGATAACTTTAGTTAGATAGCAAGCATTTGCTAACCTGAAAGGATGTACTGCTATCATAGCCAGGTAGCTAACCTGACAGGGTTTCTGGGAGGTCTTATTTATTATTGTTTATGATCTTCACTGCTGATGATAACGTGAGATAACTTGACAGAATATTTCAGAAAACTAATCAGCAAACTATAGTTTTTCAGAAACACTCTCAGCTTCTCATCAGCTGTTGCTAACAAAGCAACAGCGAAAATAGCAAGAAACGTACTCAGAATATACTTTATATTTGCTAAATTTTTATTTATATTTAATATTTTGCTGTCTTAAGCACAAAATATTTTATTTTAGCGTATACTACAACAGAATGTCCAAATATCCCAGAATTTTCTAGACAATTTTCCAGACAAGGACACTGTTTTAAAGGTACAGTACACTCATTCTAATAGCAATCTACACAATTTTAATAGAAATTCATTGCTACATCTGTTTCCTCCCTGATGAGTCGCTCAAGCATTCGGTAACTGCCTTCCTGTTTCGTGAGCTAACAGGAAACAGGAAAAAGTAGCAATTTTTATATGACCATTTCAAAATGAGAATTTTATACTGCAGGCATGACTCAATGCTTCTTCTGTATGCCGCATATAAATCGCAATACGTGGACAGTCAGTACTGTGATAAGAATATTATCAGTATTAATATTAAACACAGGAAAGGAATATCTTCTTCTCCTTTTTCTAGTATCAATCCAAAGAAATATACACAATGCTTAGTATACTGAATACACACATACACTCCGTCTACTGTATCCATTGCTACCATATGTGCATATTGCATTCTTCTTCCACTTTACCAAGTACTATCAATCTGTATATTTGTATATGTATGTATATGTATTATCAATATCATTATCAATATACAGGAACTCCGCGAATGTGAAAGTAATTCAGAGAATTTAAAATTCTGTAGTAGAAACGTACCACTTGTGTGCCATAAGCTCCATAAACAGCGACTCCTAAAAGGAATTTCAGAACTGTATGTTAGTCCATCAAGACTCAGTGCAGCTCTGTTCTGTATAAATCAGCACTGAAAGAGAGAGAGGGAGGGAGAGAGAGAGAGAGAGAGAGAGAGAGAGAGAGAGAGAGAGAACATCTAGAGCAGAAAGAAAAAAAAGGTCCTCTCATAAGGCTTCAATTATGAGACATAGTAGCAGTTACTAAACCACTTATGGAGTAGGCAGAAAGTGTGAAAGGTTGAAACATTATGGCTCTAATGGACAGGCTATGAAACACAATTGTGCACACAAGTTAATGTAGCCACAAGATACTAAACCAAGGTTATGAAACTGTTATATATGTGCATGGGATGTAGGCGATTTTATCATGCTTTTAATTCCTACTTTGATTTCTGGAATTATTAAAAATGATGCCAGTGTTTTTGTAAATTCATAATGCTCTCAAAAAGTGTCTATGGGTTAAAGGATAAGCTGACCAAGCACTTACCTGCCAAGCTTACAGCTCTTCATAAATGTACCAATAAAGAAAATTCAATCCAATTAGCAATGTCTCAGCTTATGCTGTCAAAAAACCCTGTAGACTTTACCTGTAGACTTTACAGAGACAATTAATTAATTAATTGCGTAAATAATTACGCATTGGCTTGAATGGACTTCCAAAGTTTTTTGAGTGTTTTTACAGCCCAAAACACACATTTTAGCATGGCATATTGTGGTTACATTAAAATGTCAGAGTTTTTTAGGCTGATGGTACTCTTAGTCCGTGATCTTCTGAACCAGTACCAGGATGTATTCATTGATAGAGACTTCAAAGGACTTTGGTAAGTCGCTCTGGAGAAGGGCGTCTGCCAAATGCCATAAATGTAAATGTAAATGTAAATTTCAGACAGTGACGCTGGCCTTAACACTGCTCTTCCCTTGAACCGATATTACACAATGAAAATGAGGTTCATAATCGACTCACGGTCAGAATCACAAATAACTAAGACACCCTCTGTTCTGCAGTCTGAATACAGATAAGTGCACTTATTAGGAAAAGCACAATAATCAGAGCATGTTCTCCAATCTAATACAGGCTACACTAACTGCATTGACTACAAAGTCCTAAACAGAGCAAAACCATTCAAAAGTTTAGCTATATTCTATCTTGCTGATCTCCTGAAACAGTATAGCCCATCCAATAAGTGTTTTTAAAAGCAGATTAAAAAATCGTTTGCTTATCATAGGCAAAATTCACCTGAATTTGTAGCATGTATAACTTGTGTATTTGGTATAACCAACTCATTTAGGCAGAGACTCGCCTCAGATGCTTAAAGAGTAGCTTTATTAAATGCAAACTGAAAAAAATTTCAATCTCTTTTCAAACTGTATGGATTTGTTGATAGCGTTAAAACAATTTGCACTCTTTTAAACATCACTATTCTGCATTCAGACCCCTCACGATTTTTCATTTCGCTACACTCTAGTCACTCTAGTGTAGCAAATCAAGAAAAATGCCACGATTGAACTGAAAGAGGGAAAGATGGCAAAATTCTAAAAGCGCTTCCTCTCTTTGTCATTACATATTCTCACTAGTAATTCATTTCCATGTAATTCAATCACTGCACAGGCTGATAAATCTCACTCTGAGAGCATCTGAAAGCATATAGAGAGAGTCACAAATAAACACAACCTCAAACAGAGCCATAGCTAAACATGACAGTTAGAATGAGTACTGATAAGTCAGGACACACTACTCATGAAGAAGTCGAAGAAGGAGAAGTAGATGAAATCTGCACTCATGCAATACCAGATCGGATTTGCCAGAAGTTTACAGATATACCAACACACATCAGCTGGAGGGTTTCAAGGAACTGTTTGTGTTTTTTTTTTTTTTTTTCCCCTGCTGGCAGCAAGGTGAACTACATCTGCAATAACAACACAAGCAGAATCCTCTTTCCCTTACTGATGCTTACAGATACATGCCTTTTGAGTTGCCTTTAAGGGAAGATAGATTAGAGCTATGCAGCTTTGCTTCAGATGTAAACACAATCTACACACAAACCTTAAACAAAGAAACTAGCCAGATCCATTACCTAGCGATACTGCAAATCGCAGTTTATTTGATGGTATCTATAAAATTCTGTGACTGTTACTGGTTTTAGAAATGCTTTTAAATATTACGGGTGGCACCTTTGAATGAAATGGTTTATGTACAAATGGAATTTGTGAGCTATTTTCAGTCTTTAGAGGTTAGTGTGTGATGATTTAGACATTTAGTTTGCACACGTTGGCACTTTTGCATTCTCCTCAAGCCACTCATATGGTGTTATCTGTTACAACCAAACCAAAAAAAAAAAAGTTTTGCATACAATATGGCAGATAAATCCCACAATGCAGCACAAACATCATGTCAATTCCCAAGCGTTAAACTGGTCACCTGTGTCCAGGTTGAAGGTACACTGATATGTACAATTTTTGTACATTACGGGCACAAAAAAACCAGAAAGAAAGAGGGATCTGGAACATTTTACAGTGTCTTAAACCAGTCTTAGCATTTTTTTTTTTTGTAGGGCCCAGGATTTCTTGCATTGTCCGTGGATCCTGTGGACGTGACAATAAAGCTGTGCTGTTTTTGCCCAAATTTGGGTTCGACTGGCATTTCATACCATACAGATGCAGAAATGACAGATGTGCAGGGCGCATGTTTACAGTCAAGCGGAACAAAACTCACACAGTGCAAATAGTGCAGGTACAGCTCCACTGTAGACATCATGGAAGCTCAGCATATTCGCATCACAGTAACAGCAGAGTCAGACCAAAGGCTTTAAGTGATCACAAGATTATTATCCATTGTCTTCTTGTTCTGTTTGCTGTCACACAGTGCTGATGCCAGACGAGCACAGTGCTTTAAGTCTCTATGATAGCAGTTGAGCAAGCGGGTCTTGTTTAAAGAGTTATAAAAGTACTTTATTTACTTCCTAGTTTCTTCCTGCCCCCAACCTCTCCTGATCATCTCTCATCATCTTGATCATTCTCGCTCATTTTTTTTTAAAGGGCACACTATAGCATGTACACATTTGTTCATTCTTGCTAAATTAACACTACAGTGCCACAAAAAAAAAAAATTGCCTCAACATGACACAGACCTGTGAGCACAAAAAATCAGCTGAAAGCTTTTTATCTGTAAGTCTGCAGAAATTTACTATGCACAAATCGGGATTTATATATAAAGTTGACATGGATACGTGTATCGTTACACATACAGGGCCAATTTTGCTAGTGCATGAGGAAATAAATAAATAGAAGAGGATACTGAAAGTTTGCTTTCATTTCCTACTCCAGTTAAAGGGAGTCCACTATACTACTATACTATACTACTCTCTTGTACCATGGCTATTTCCTGGTATTTAATGCTTTTTCCAAGACTTAATCATTTGGGAAGAATCCATAGTCAGATACTTTGCCCCATCAGTGCTCCTTGCAAAGTAAGATCCTCTTAGGCTTAAGATAGATGATTATTTTCATAAGTAAAATACTGTAAAATGACCTTAGGTAGGATCATATACTGGGGCTGTGTCATTCATAATTTCATCACCCTCATCCAAAAACAGGAGTGTCCCTCAAACACACTTTACAGAGTTCAGAAAGTTTATCTCTTACTTATTCTTCTTAGTTACTGGGCGCATCACTCCTAATCTCCATTTGAATTGAACTGAATCCAAACTCTCATAACTCTAAAACATCTGGAGGCTAACTGTGTCTCCAACAGTGCTTACAGAGCCTCAATCCTCAATCTCTTATTGGCCCCAGCTATCCCTATCATCGCTCTCGTCCGTATTGGACTCGTATCCGGATGCAATACCCGATTCCCTGAACCCAGGAAGCTCCAATGTGCAGAATAAGCGAGCCTCGGTAGGAGAACTCTCACTTTGCTCTTCATCTGGACCCTGGCCTGAATCCCGGTCCTGCTCTGGCTTCTTCTCACCGTCCGAAGGCTCTGGAAAGAAGCCGAATGGATCCAGACGCACCACGTTTGGCTTTTTCAAGGGTGAGAAACGAGGAACGTTGTCTCTCAGAGCGATCTCCAACAGGCTGTCCTGAGATCCCACTGCAGGAGACAGAGGATTCAATAAAGTTGAAAAGACTGGAATTTGCTACTAAGTGTTGTCTACTTTTATTTGCAAGATATGTCATATAGAAAGAGGGAGGAGAAATACGAGCGGTGAAAGCTCACTGGTGGAGGTGGACGAGTGTGTGCGGAGCTCCAGCTCCTGGATGTGTTTGATCAGCATGGAGAGGTGCTGCAGGAGCTCGCCATTCTGATGCAGGAGCTGCTGAGCTCGAACCTGAGCCTCTGTCCTCGCCCGCGCCTCCAAACACAGCTGCTGCTGGAGCAGGGTGGCCTGACAATGACAAACAGCAAAAAAATAACAAAATAACAATTAACAACTATCAACATCAAATTCGCAAATGCCTGTGGCTACAAACTGCGCTTGCAGTGCGTCTGAAACTAGCATTCAGTCTACTAAGGCTGTAGCACATCAAGCAAACTGTGCCTACTAAATGTACAGTCTACAATCTCTTGTCACCAGTACTAGCAAATGCTTCTGCGATATGGCTGACACTGAAATGGTCTGAAGTGCAACATTTTCAGGTTTACCACTCAGCTTGCTCCTGCCAAAATCTCTGCTTGATATAGAAGGTCTATACTATGTGGGTGGTGTGTATGACAGCTCTGTTTTCTGTCAGAAAGGATTGCATGAATCTAGTCAACAGCACAGTCTGTGCAAGTGTCAAACGGCTCTTCTTGTAATTGACTTTCAATGTTGGAGCTTCCACGTGTGAGATCGGGAGCTGTTTCCAGCTCGTCACTTGCTGCTGGGACTGTCCACAGAGCAGCCAGTCATCCAGATAGTGGGGTACGCATAGACCCTGTTGGTGCAAGGGCTCCAGGGCAACTATCTGGATATAACTATAAGGATTTTGTGAACAGGGTGAGTACTCCCCTAGGCAGTACTAATTCCAAGGGAAGGACCTTGAACTGATATATCATTTGGAATGTGAAAATGTGGACATCCTTCAGATCCATGGTTGCAAACCTAACAGGTTCATAGCTCCAGCATATCTGGTATGCATAGCATACAGTTTAACAAGACATTCAAGTCTTTTTTTTTGGAATTGGAAAATATCTAAAACTCATTTTCACCCCATCACTGGGAGAATGAGAGTTTGAATTTCAACAATGCCACATATGGCTATGGCCGGGAGCCAAATTTGGTCGTGCTCTCACACTTTTTCTCCCTTGTCAATCACAGTGACAGTAGCCAATCATGTGAATCTGTGAGCTCATGTATGCGGAAGGGGACGGATAACGCTGTTCTCCGAGCGTGTTACACTGCCCTGTGTTGCCACATGTGCAGCAGTTCGAAAAAATTTAACTGGCTGCCTCCAAGGGTCTTGGAGGAAGCATGTCTTAGCCTTCATTTGGTAGCTGTTGTATGATATGGGGAGAGCTGGCTAGTGGGAGGGGAGAAAATGAAAATTGGCAGAGTCTGATGGTGTAAACGATACCCTGTGGAGAGTGTGGTCATTAGCCTTTGGTCTGTTGTTAATAAGCTCAAAGGGGGAGAACCATCCCACTGCCAGCTGTGTGATCACAGAACCGACACTAGGACCCCTTGGTAGTTTCAGTAAATATTAGGAAAAATTATAACTTTTATTTACAAGAATAAAAAAGCCAAAACTTTGCCTTGTTGTTACTGAGGATAAACTTGGGGTTAGGTTTCAGTGTAGTCAAAGCATTAATTAGCTACAGTAATAATAATAACGTCAATTGAAGGTCCTCTGTGTGTGTGTTTGCCTGAGCTGAGGCCGCCTGGCTCTTCTGTTCCTGCTGTTTGAGCTGTTTCTTCAGGAGCTGGACCCGGTGACTCAGTGACAGGCGCTCTGGGACTGGAGACAGCAGTCCTGACGGCTCTATTTCCACCACGGCATCTTCAGAGACCTGGGGACAGACAAGAGTTTCATTAATTTATTGATTTTAGTCTCAGAAATTGGATTGAGGCCAAGACGCGTTTCCAACAGTTTGCCTTTTGAGTTCTAAGAACACAGTGAACTGTGTAGATAAAAGTTTTGAACATAACATTATTATATTCTTTCTTATTATATCTATATTATATATTATAATATATATAATAAGAAAGAATATAATGATATTATATAATATATATTATATATATTAAATATTTTTAATTCTTATTAATTTAATTAATTAATTTAATTCTTATTTTTATTCTTATAATTTCTTATTTATCACTCAAAATGAGTTAGATGGTTACTGAGAATCTGAGAGTCTGACTGTTTTTGGATTTCATATAAATGGTGATGCAAGTGAGATTATGTTGTGCCAGAAATATGCAATATTTCATGCTGCTAAACATTACAAATATATTTTTTAAAAAAAGCCTCATCATGAGGTCTTTTTTAGACAGCTTGATACTGTGAAAGCTCAGGTACGTGAGTACTGATGATACTCAGCCTGTGTATATTTTATTCATTATAAACTTGATAAAAATGCTAAAACAGTATGCAACATTCTGTAGACTGTATTATTCATTACAGCACAGAAGAAAACATCAAAATCCCATATTAAAACTGGTGGTATTTTCATGTAGTATTTGTAGTAGGTATTTTTCATTTTCAGCCAATCATGTGTCTGCAGTGCAATGCATTAACTCATGCAGATACATTCTGATATAATCACTCTTTACAACCGAGGTGAGCAGAAAAGCATCACAGAACGCACACTGAACCTTGAGAGCTGGGCTAGAAGAGCAGAAGGCCACAACTGTCAACTGTCCAGTTTTGGTGAGCCAGTTTCAGTGAATCTGTACTTTCTGAAAATTCTGAAATCATTTTTGCCACTCTTCATGCAATGAAGGTGAATTATTTTCATCTTCAGCATACTGGAGCTTTACATCTTAAGAATTAAACAGATACTTAGTCCTATAATTTAATTTACTATATTACTCAAATCCCACTGTATACAAAAAAAACATCAGCTGCATGAACACCTACATTTTTACAAAACTGCATTCATTATGTATGCATGTTTATCAAAGTGCATCAAGGGAGTAACTTTACATCTGTCTTCTGCATCATCTCCTCTGGGTTGGTATCAGCATCTGGAGTGTCCTCCTCCTCTCTTCTCTCCTCTTCGCATTTAACCAACCATTCTGCCAACACGAACCAACAAAATCCTGTTAAAAATAGTCCACTTGACTAGTACAGTTAAAAGTATTTGTAATATTATCAACAGTATTATCAACTTGCTCTCCTACACCTCTCAACTGAATCAGGAGATCCTTCAATGAGCATCACTTGGGGGAAAAAACCTCCTTTTACAACTTGACAGCCTCCCTTACCAGTGATATCCACCAGAGTGTCCTAAGGTTAACACTATGACAGGAACTGACAGCCCTCTGGCCACAGCTTCTTGCAGCAATGTCTACGATGGTGAATTTAAACATGGTCCGTTCAGAACGCACTCCTGGGTTTACCAGGTAAATCTGGCATGCAACAAATGTTACGCTCTTACCACCAAGTAGTGATCGCTTGAGAGCTCTGCTCCTCTCTTTTGCTGAATGTCCAATACAGTCTGATGGTACAGTCAGAAAATCAATCATCACTTTTATGAGCACTTATCAGCAACCTTGTGTTTGAAGATTGTATGTGGTTTTGACAGTCCACCTCTCAGACAGACATCTAGTAACATTTCTTCGCTCAGGTTTAAATCTAAGAGGCTGTTCCTCCCAATCATATCACCGTCACTCCCAACATGAGCACTGATGTCCCCCAGTAGAACTATGCAGTCAGTAGGACAGGGCTGTCCAATCTTATCTGCAAAGGGCCAGTTTGGGTGCAGGTTTTCATTCCAATCAAGTAGGAGCCACACCAGATTCCACCTGTTTAACCAGTTGATCCTGGTTTTCAATAGACTATCAGGTGTGGCCTCTGCTTGGTTGGAATGAAAACCTGCATCCACACCAGCCCTTTCTGGATAAGACTGGACACCCCTGCAGTACAACATACCCTCTCAAACACCTGCCGCACTTTCTCCAAGAAACCTGACCACTCTGAAATGCCATTTGATACTCGGAAGTCTTGACACCTCTAGAGGTATCCCTCTTGTCCACTGGGAAAACTCTACCTGCAAGGCCCAAGTGAGGTATATCTCCTGTGGGAACTCCGAGAATCCCTGATTGAGAAGTTTGGTATCAGAGACCATGGGTGGATGTAAGGCAGAGTATCCTAGTCCATACCTTTCCTTCTTGCAGGCTGCTTCAGATGATGAAGTGTCCATGTCATTGAGGTGACATTCCATGTTACCAAAGCCAGATAAGACAGGTCTAGTCTAAGACTATCCATGACTCCAAAACCATTCATTAAACCAAACTGTTTAGTCAACTGATCCAATGAAACAAAGGCACATTTTTCTTAAGGGGATAGAAAATAATCTGTAAATGATCTGTAACATTCACCAGACACGAAACCTTTATGATTAGCTCTGCAACAAGACATATTATTGTGACATGAAAATTCTTTGCTGAATCAGGAAAAAGGAACTAGACTCTTAAATATAGACTTACCATCCACAGTGTCCAGGCTCTGCTTATGACAAACCTCAAACGCCTGGCCGACTGTCTGCACAATTCTCATAGCCTGACTCTAATACCAGAACAATGGAAGAGAAGGGGAAAGGAAAGGAATTAACGGCATACAATTGCATTCATTTTTCATAAATGGGACTATACTCATATTTTTCTCCATTTCCTTCCTATATTTCTTCACAGTTGTAGATAACTAATTGTGTATCTAATTCTACACAATTTCTTCAGGAAAATGTAACCACCGGAGCTTTTGGTGAAATCAATAAAAAGGAGATTAGACTAACCTCTACCAAACTCATTAGTATTCAACCCTGATCACACAAGCTTCAAGCCTGTTCCAAATCCATACCAAATCAATTCATCTGCTCTGCAGGGAGACATTAAAAATCACATTTGTCTACTGGTTGGTCTATACAATGTCAATTAGCCAACTGACCTTTCTCTTGGATTTGAACACGTTGCAGCGGAACACGTTGCTCTTCTTATCTTTTGCAATGTAACTGAAGATTTTAAGGTCTTGGGAGTCATGGGACACATAGAATATTCTGGGATTGGAAGAATAAAATATTATAGAAAATATAAATATATAAAATTTGGTATCTGTTCAGCAGATCTGAAAACTGAGAAGTAATTTAGGATTCATTTTGAGTTACAGAAAATTATACACTCATATGCTGATTTATGGATGTATGTACAATAATTACAATAAAGCTAATAAATTTGTGGATTTAGCGTTAACAATACAACTTGCTAACATGGCACCATGTTAGCGTCAGCTGTCAGCGTTGTGTTATTTCTGGTTTGTATCATGTTTTATCATGTGTTTATGCTCTACTCATGTACATCACCATTGCTTCAACTTTTGCAAGAGTTACACACTTACCTGCACATGAGTATAAAGAACAGGACACTCTTATTGGATGTTGTGCATATAAAATCTTCAGAGGAAATACTTTCCCTTTTATACACATTTAAGAAAGCTAGCTCACGTCTTCACATGTCTGGTGGCCTAACCGTATTGGTCCATTCAGCATTTATGATTAAATAAAGATTTAAGAGCTACCCATAGGCTGTGTGGACCTCATGCAGGTGGTGTGATAAAACCTGCTCATTGCCCCATATCCACCTTCCCCTTTTCCTTTTCTTCCACTAGGGAGTCTCTAATACAGTGTAAAATACACAGTATTTAATAAGTGCGTTAAGCAAATTTAAGATAGTTATGCACTGATTGGTGTTGAGTAAGAGAAGATGGTAACAGATGGTAACACTGTGTCTTGCATCTGGACACTGGAAAGGCTCATTCCTTATCTCGCAACTTGACTTCTCCTCCCTGGAGCTTGGGGGCCGTTTGAATTTACTTTCCAGGATTAATAAAAGTGTTATCACTTATCATAGAAATATGTTTTTGAATGAAATGTTTTAGCAGGGAATTGATCTTTACGTGGTTTTTAAACAGTTTAAGGCTGTTTTCACACTCGGGTCCAGACTCAGAACCAATTCTGGGCGCATTTAAGGGCGCGGCTCATAATCGCAGGTTTACGTTCACATAGGAGAATTCCTTCGGGGCTCGACTGCGCAATTCCACGCATCACTTTTGTGAAGCCAGCTTTGCTGTTTTTATAACTTTGCTGTCATAGCAACACTCAAGTGGCAAACGTGTTTTGGATGCCGGATGTGTCGTTTGGAGTTCATTGGCTCTGTACTTGCACTCTGCACAATGACAATAAAGTTTAATCTAATCTAATCTAATCTAATCCTGCAGGAAGGCTGCAGACACCACCTGCAAACGAGGAGCTGATTTTTTTCCCACTGTGCTGTGCAAGCGCTCGTGAACTACACAAAGCTGAACAACAGATTCCACTCATACGAAAGTCGGTTTTATATATCAATAATTTCCCTGGCATCACAAAACTAGAAACACGAAGTAATTCGTCAAGAGGAACCAATCATCATTACTCAGCATTACTTCCTCACCTGAACTTATAAAGGCTGTCTTCTCGTGTTTGTCCAAGGTCATAATCAACAGTAGCCCAGATAATAATTCAAACCTTTCCATAAAGATTTGTTCGTTAGAAACGATTAAGCCCTATCCATACATTTCTTACCTGTAAATGGGATCCTGTGCCAACGTGACATGATTTTCATCCCAGCTGTATGCATTTTTCTGGAGGAAACATGTAGCAGAAAGTTACGAATCCCGTCATTATGAGATCGACCATACTAAAAGATCAGACGATGCCCTTCAGGACCTTTTTTTTCTTATGCAGCACCACTTTGACACCATCCACCGCTACGACAAGGCTGACTTTCATCTTCTTGATGTTCTTCACTTTAAACTCATACTGGAAAAAAAAAAAAAAAAAAAAAAAAAAAAAAAAAAAAAAAAAAAAAACATACAGAAAGAAACTTGTCACATTACCAAGAAGCCACAAAATACCTCCGTCCCGAAGACTTAACAGCTTTACATCTGCCTGGTAAAAAAGCACTGCTTTCAGATCACACTAAAGGAAGACCAAAAGAAAGGCAAAGAACAGCTCATCAATTATTTCTTTTCAGCTCCCTACATAGAGGCTGTCCTTTTTAACTAGATACTCAGCGATAAACCTAAGCAGTCTATTAAAAAAAAAAAAAAAAGGTAGAAGGGTTTTCACTCTCAGAGCAAACTGCTGCAATGCTGCTGCCATAAATCTATAAGCCGGCACTGGAGCAAGTCCAAAATAAAAATGTATGCCCTTGGCTGGACGTGCTCCTAAAAGAAGAGGTTCTGTTCTCTGAATGTTTTTCATTCGCTCACAACACCGTCACATGAATGTCTTGCTTCTTCTTAGAGAAGAAAAGTTATTTGAATACATTAATGATTAACGAGACAGAGAAATAGCTCAGCTGTATATATATATCATCTCTGTGCTCTAGAAGCGGCACTAAATGATAGACAGTCAGATAGACTCCAGGAATAATACTATCATGAAAAATACTATCTGTATCTTTTCAGGGTACAAAAAGTTAAAGGATTTTTATGTGCATAATTAGACCTTACATACATACTGTGACCAAGATTGGCATTATTGCCTCAATAATACAAGAACATTAATACGGTTACAAAGCTGTTATATGTCATCAAGCCTGTCATCATCGCCTCCTAAAGAATACATTGCAAGCCATTTTCCGTTCAGTAAACACCTTTTTTCCAATTCAGTAAAAACCTTGATCATATGGATTTGACATATTCAGTCCATTTATTCCAAATAATAATTAAAAAAAAAACTTCTATCTGGATCTTTAAAGAAAATGAAAGCCTTTCCATCACATATATACTGTACTGTGTATTATATCTATCCATTCTTTACTCACAGGTGGCTCGGGCTTTATCCATTTTCTTGTAATTGTCTTTTTTGCTGGCTGCCAGAAGAATTAACTCCTTATCAGCTCCTTATCACTGTTGTCCCACCCATCAAATGAAATATTACTCAAATATATTCATTCACAATGAAAAGGAATCGCGACCCCAAAAAACAGCCCCCACATTCCTTTTAATCCCAATAAGGAGCTAGTATCCGACATTCCCGAGAAACATCGTAAAGGTTGGCTTCATTCGCCCCACATAATCTCCAGCAGCCTGCAGCTTTCCCCTGATATCTTTCCTGAGATGGTGTAATAAAAAAAAACCTAATAATATTCTTCCATCAGAATTCTCTCCACGTCCTCCCGACCTTCATTTTTTAAAAATAAAACGGGAGTGCAACTTTTAGAAAAAAAACGACTTTCAAATCCACCGGCACGCTATTTGCAAATACGACATTTTATTTAATAATTGTTTAATATCATCGTTATGATCATTATTGTTATACAGTTTGTCCTTCATTAAATGTAATGTACAATATCTTAACCAAACAACCAATTATATAAAATATGCTATATTACTCGTGTATTCTAAAGTATATTATACTCATATATATATATATATATATATATATATATATATATATATATATATATATATATATATATATATATGCATAAATAAATAAAGCTTTCAAGTCTAAACTATCATTTTATTCTTTATATTATTTAGACTAAGGTGATAATTTATTCCTCATATTACGATATTATATTAATTAATATTGAGAAACGTTGGGGCAAAATATTAAAGTGAAAAAAATTGAAATAATTTAAGAAAATTGAATAAAATACGTATTACTAAGTTTTAGAATATATCATTATTTAATAAATAGAATGAAATAAAAAAACTATTTTATTAAGTGTATTAAGCAAACGCAATTTTACAGAAAAGACAAAACTAGAGGTTTTGCGCAGTGTTATAAATTCTGAAAAAAATCATCAAAATTATTCTAATGTGATAGATCATATGATGAACAATCATTTCTTGTAATCGATTGGCAGTTGAAATGATTTTCAGCAAAAAGAACGAGTTCATTCCTTAAGTAATTCAAATAACATTGGTTGAAAATTAAACCCACTTACCCGGACCCTTCTCATGGCTGCCAGGATGTCCAGCCTGCTTTGGGGACGCACAATGTCCAAAGTGCCAATAAACTAGAGGGGACGGAGGAGAAGGTGGACATGGGTACATAATTTAACGTCACATCTGATATACGACCTGCTGACACACACACACACACACACACACACACACACACACACACATTCAGCACACCAGACAGCCTCATCAGTGACACTTCTATCGCGTCACACGCACCTTCACCTGGAACGCAATGCCACACTGGAAGCTGTCATCACTGTCGTCCACCAGGTTATATTTTGTCTTCTCGGGCATCGTGCGTGTTATCGTAAGTGATATGGAGTCGAATGCGAGCCTTCACAGGAAGCCTCCGGTGGCTGACGTGTGTGTCAAGATCACATCAATCAGAATAACCCTGATCATCATTCCACTCTAACAGATCTCTATTTATCTCTTAAATAATAGCTTTAATATATATATATATATAAAATATATAGAAGAATCACACCAGCCTGCCTCACCTGATGAACAGAAGCGAGAAATCCTCTGCAGCTGCCAGTCGTGCATCCGCTCACTGCGTCCAGCTGTTTTATGGTTGCAGCCTCTCCTCGCCTCGTGATGTTTAGGAAGCCTGGAGGGACTGGATGGGATTTGTTATGAAAAGCTGACATCTAGTGGTGGATCTAGTGCTAATGGTTCATGACTGGGAGTCAAGAGCATCCAATGCTGGGTAATTTTAGGGGTTTTTTCCTGCTTGAACCAGTGATGTCACTGGACAACGCACTATTCCTTCACCGTAATGTAAAGCAGAGACGTCTAGCAAACAAACAGACAGATAAATAAATCAGCATTGATTTGTGACCCTTGCGTAGACCCTGTTCCAGCGAAAATAAATAAATAAATGCCCCCACAGCATAACAGAGCCACTGTTTGCTCCATACTGTACATGTCTTTATATATCCGTGTCAAGCTTCAGAATGTGATCTCAGTGACACTGACCTTGACACGTGGTTGTTGGTGCCTTGAGTATTTCAGGAACTGTTGATCTCCTGAGATTTTCACACACAAGAGTCTCTAGAGTTTACACAAAATGGTGCGAAAAAAACAAACAAAAAAAGTTTCCAGTTCTGGCTCGAGCTGACAGGAAGACTACGGTAACTCGCAAAAAGCACTCTTTACAACCGTGGTGAGCAGAAAAGTATCTCAGAACACACGACATGCTGAACCTTGAGGTGGATGGGCTACAACAGCAGAGGACCACATCAGGTTCCACTCCTGTTTGCCAACAAGAGGAATGTAAGGCACCGAAAATGGACCGCTGAACACTGTAAAAAAAATTGTTGTATATTCACTGACATGCATTTTTATTATTATTTTTTTTTTTTTTTAAAAAGTGCTTTTTCAGTTGTCTCCTGAAACGATGAGAGGAACGTTATAAGAGAAATGGAGCACTTCAGGGTGTGATGTTACGGGTAAATAATCAACTTCAGGGTGGTAACAGTAACTCTGCTTCGTGTCAAAGGGGCATCGGATATAATGTCATTGATTCCTTTTCCTATAACAGCACACCTCCAAGTGCTTTATTCCGTACTGATCTTTTTCTCAATGCAGAACCAAGATTTACACCGTCTTTGAGCAAACAAACAAAAAAAAAAAAATCATCATTTCAAATCTGCCAATTTCACCTCAGAACTTTGTGACAATAAATTAATACGTCGTTCCAAATGGCTTTTAGCTTTTAAACAGCCCTTGTAAAGATTTAAAGAAATCTATTATACTGTTGTACGCTTTACAGCCAAAAGTTTGTGATCACACCCATATTTGCTTTTTAACATCCCTTTCCAGAATTATTCCCTTTGCTGTTCCACTTTTCTGCGAAGTCCTTCCACTAGATGTTGGAGCGTGGCTGTGGGGATCTGTGTTCATTCAGCTACAGGAGCATTAGTGAGATGCTGATGTTGGGATGTCGAGGAGGTCTGAGGTGCAGTCGGTGTTCCAGTTCATCCCAAAGGTGTTCAGTGGGGTTGAGGTCAGGGCTCTGTGCAGGACACTCGAGTTCTTCCACTCCAACCTTCACACACCACGTCTTCATGGAGCTCGCTTTGTGCACAGGGGCGTCGTCATGCTGGAACAGGTTTGGGCCTCTTAGTTCCAGTGAAGGGAAACTGTAACGCTACAGCACACAGAGACGTTCTAGACAATCGTGTGCTTCCAACTCTGTGGCAACATTTTGGAGAAGATCCACATATGGGTCAGGTGTCCACATACTTTTGGTCATATAGAATATCCCACTTGTATTGTATTTTTGCTTTTTTTTAAGGTGCTGGCATTAAACAGTCTTTATTAGACCCTCGTCAGATGCCTTGCTGCGCCTGAATTCTGCCAAACAGCCAAAACGAGATTTTTTTTTTCTGCTTATAACATACACCTGAAATGTACTTGTAAAATCTCTATTATGCATTCTTCCTGCAAATATTGAATTGGCTAAGGAACCAGTTTAACAAACACGATGGTTTAAAAAAAAAAGTGTCAGTCTTCCTAAAGACGTCTAAAAGTGATTCGCTAGCTAAAAGTGATTTCCTCACGCGGTGAATGTTACGCTTTGATCAAGTTGTTGGATAGTTACATGCTGCAGTGACACAGACCTAAGCCTAATCAGTTCAGTGTCTTATCAGATAACGGCTGTCCAAAATGTCCTCCGTGGTCCTGCTCTCCAGACTTTAGAACACTAGGACTTTACTTGTGATTGAAATACATGCCAAAGCAAAACATAAATGATTTTGCCCACGTATATGATCGTGTTCGTCAGAAAAAGAAAAAGCATATCTGGTAATATTGTGTCACAATCTCCTGGTGAGTCAGTTCTGTCACACCATAGTGGCTTTCAGTAGTTTAACAAGCCAGACGATGAGTCATTTATGATTAAAGCATCCATCATAAGCACTTTATCCAACAGCACGTCAATAGAGGCTGAAGTAAAGATCAATAACTCGGTCAATTACTGTCGCAGCTTCAAAATATGATCCGCTCACGTCAGATAACATTACAGCTCAATGCAAAATAACAGTGAAGGATGTGCTCAGTTGTGTCAAATGGTTACAAAGAAGGTATATAACAGCAATTTAAAAAAAAAAAAAATTTTTTTAAAGCTACAGATACAAAATTAAGCTCCAAATAACAAATCGTAGTTTTCGGGCCATGTTTTGCCCGTACGATCCAGCTTAATTTTTATATTCCTGTTGTTAAAAACAATGTTTAATTGCAACAGAAAAACTTTTAATACCTTTTGAATAATATGTAATAATACCATTTAGTAACAGGAATTACCCTCTTAAACTATCAATTATTCAGTAATGACTGAGGAACTAACAGTCACTTCATCATGGATTTATTTTTTTTTTTTTAAGATAAACTTGTGCACATAGTCTTGTGTTTAAGTCGTGCTGGTTTTGTTGAATCCGCCGTGACCCCTCGCATGCCTTGTGACACACTGTGGTCCAAATTTGCGTCATCAGACCAGACTCAGTTATAAATACACACACAGTCAACAGCATGACTGATATGTTGCTCCATGAGGAGAATGCTCACGTTTCGCAAGCTAGGCAGGAAAGGCCACCTAAGAACACACTGCACCTTCTCTTTGTGCCTTTATTATAGTGTTCTTTAATAGAGGAGGTGTTTCACTGTGGCGCTTTGCACTTCCAAGTAGCCTCCAATTAAGGGGGCACTTTGATGAGAGAGAGCGAGAGCGAGATAAATAAAATATAAAACAAATAACCTGTAATCTAATCCAATCCTATTACCATCTATTATAATATTTTATAAATCTATGTCATTTATATGAATTAATTCAATACTACTTCAATATCTTTCTATAAAACATCTGTTTACTTCATTAATTAATAAATTAATTCATTAATTCATAAATTAATGTCTATTCATGTTTAGTGTTTATTTTATTCGATATTGTTATTCTGTAGTGTTTTATTTTATTCTTTGCCTTTTATTCGTTGTTATTGTTTGTCTATATAATTTTTTTTATATTATTTTGCGTTGGCAACATTGTTAAAACAGTCACGCCAATAAAGCACACTTGGAACTTGAACGAGAGGGAGAGAGAGAGAGAGAGAGACTGGGAGTGAATGTAGGAGAGAGACATGGAGAAAGACATTAAATAGTGTGTGAGAGAGAGAGAGAGAGAGAGA
>CM040978.1:27666235-27710093 GCA_022985145.1 Pangasius djambal
GCTAGCACGTGAACTAATTCGCTAGTAACACAAAGCTAGCACGTGAACTAATTCACTAGCACAAAGCTAGCACGTGAACTAATTCGCTAGTAACACAAAGCTAGCACGTGAACTAATTCACTAGCACAAAGCTAGCACGTGAACTAATTCGCTAGTAACACAAAGCTAGCACGTGAACTAAATCAATAGTACGAAATACAAAAATAATAGTAAGATTAATGATTAAAAACAATAATATAATTTAAAATTAAATTAACTGCATCTTTTATACTTTCCGAGACAGGCGCGTAACCACACGCACAAAAAAAAAGTACACAATTATTCAAAGCTTTTTGACTCTCATTCTGATTTTATTTTGTCTACAGTTTGTAAGTTATTACGTTTGTAAGTTGTCTACAGTTTTTACTCTCTCTCGTCGTGCTTTTGTAGCCAGGCTGAAATTTTCCGAGACGGGTCATGAGGCACTAAAAGGAAAAGACAAGCCAGAAGAAAGGTAGGATAGCTAGCTAGATGTAAATATAGAGGCATTTGATGTAGACAGTAGTTTTGTGCAGGGTTGTTTTTAGCTGTAAGTGGTACAAGAGGTAATATATTTAGGGTCCCCGAGCCACCAGGGGGCACCGTAAAAATGCAGTATTGTGTTTTATGTATGTGATTTGAAATACATAAAGTAATCCATAGAATTGAAAGCAAATACATTGTTGTTTTAGAAAGCTTTCTTCCATCATCGATTCGTAATAGACACGCTGCAACCCCCAAACCGACCCCTGATCAGAGCACGGAGGTGATGGAGGAACGTGTGACTCACTGTAGATCCCGAGGCCCTGTCTGAGCGTCGAGAAAGAACAAAAGCCATGCCGAGCGTGGTCGGCCGTCGTCATGGAGATCTACCTCCGCTCAATGGTGCAGGAGAAAAAAAAAAAACCACACACACAGGGTGTTTTACAGATGACTCTTTATCTCTCAGGTGGTTGCAGTTTACTCGTCTGCGCCTGTGGTTTCGGAGCTGTATTCCTAATGACGCACAGGATGAGGTTTAACGATAAAAGCTTTCCTGTGAGTGGGATGTATGGGAAAACGAGAAAGTATATCGGTGAGACAAACGAATGGCTGTCAGGCACCTTGTGAAGTGAGTCAGCTGCCTCCTTTCTGTAAACAAGTAGTGAAGGCAATGTCACAAAAACACTACCTATTCAGCTGCAGTGATCAATCAAGAACACAGTGAAAGCTTGCACTCCAGCATGTGCTCGCTATAATACTCGTTAACCTTTCAACATTTTATAGCGTTCGAATTTTGGAACTGAATTGGGATTTGACTTTGGGATTTGGGATGACGCGTCATGAATCGACACAAAATAACGTATGATAATGACGTTGTGGGAAAATACTGTATAGCATGTAAATGTAGTTTGGAAAATTATTTACAAAATAAAAAAAAATGTAAGTTGTGATTGCGTAAGTATTGTCATCAAACACGTAGAAAACGGTTCTCTGGTCTGATGAGACCAAAAAATGACATTTTGGAACAAACCCAACAGTGCTCGTCACCCTGAGAACACCGTTCCTACAGTGAAGCATGGTGGTGGTAGCACTACGGTGTCGTGGCTGGGGATGCTCTTCATGGGCAGCTGAGTATATCAACACAGCGATAACTACTGAATGATTTACATTTTTTAATCCGTAAATATAACGAACAGTTCTTTATCTCTGCAGATAGCTTTGAGCAAGAGAATATGGAAAAATCTAGGAACGCTCAGAAGATCGCAGCTGATCATGCTACTTTTGAGTCAGCGAGGTATGACGTAAACCTTCCATTGTGTATTAAGTGACTTTTTTCCAGAAGAACAACCTCCCACGCTTTTAACCAGTAGTTTAATGCGGTTCTTTTCCGCATAGTTCAGGGTTTTGTATGTCACATGACCAGGATGATCTCATGAGCATTTATAGATTATATATATATATTTTTTTCCCAAAATGTTTTTCCCTGTTTACAAATTAAAAGGGTTTTGACACCATTGTGTCTGCATTTCAGAAGGCTAGTTAGTGCATTAGAGCTCAGTTTGTTGTTAGTTTTTTTTGCGGATTAGATACACGTGCGATACAAGACATCAGATTTCATAATTTATTCCAACAAAATTCCACACATACATCATCATACAGTTTAATAAATAAAAGCAATATAAATTTATACAAAATCTTTCAATAAATATCAGTTATCCAGAGGAGAAAAGTAAAATACAATTCAAAAAAAAAAGAACATCACATGCTTTTTCACTTCTTGACTTGTGCAAAAGTGCGCTCATAGTTTAATTCCAGTGCTTCTTCTTCTTCTTCTTCTTCTTCTTCTTCTTCTCCTTCTTCAGCATCATGATTGTTGACCTCCTGAGTCTTCTTTTGATATCCTTCAACACCTAGTTCCTCACCAGTTCCTGACAGGTTCCAGGCTGGTATCTGTTACTGACCGATAACCCCAAGTCCACCTCAGGCATGAGCTTGAGACGCCGTTGGGATCAAGCGCGTGCGTTTGAAGTCCTGCTTCAAGCTTGTCGAGTCATTGGAGACAAGTTCAGGGCATCGCTTGTCTGCTGAGCTCCATGTAGAGCGCAGATTTGAGAAACCGAGGGTAGCAGTCTTTCTCCATAAGAGTGTAGATTTTGCTCTGGGCCAGATTGAAGCACGACACAGTCGGCTGCTCCATGTTCTTCTTCGTGATGCTTTTCGTCTCATGATCGAGATTCACCTGAGGTACGAGAGATGGAGAAACTATTAGTGAAAAGTAATAATACATTTCACTATATTTTATGTACAATACACACGGATGGATAATTACCTCTCTTGGTGCATCGGCATCAATGAACTCCTCATAGATTTTGGTGGCTTTGGAGCACAGTTTGGAGGACGTCTTTGTGTTCTTGTAGTCCTCACAGGCGAGGTAGAACGCAATGTTTTCCTCACTGTGCTCGGACAGCAGGAACGCTCGGAAGGCGCATAACCCATCTGCACGCAAAACAACAGCATTTTACTTAGACAATAAATGATACGGAGCATTGTGTGGACCTCCAATATGGGTTCAGTGTCAAAAATGAATAATTAAGGCATCGGTGCATCGCTACATCTTTGCATTTGGTGCATACTGACCTTTGTGAGCCAGGAGATTCTGAAAGGATGTTCTCCACTTGAGCGTGTCCTCCGTCTTCAGCTTATCGCTTTTGCTGGACAGACCCATGAGATTGAGCTCCTGCTTCAGGAGGAAACTTCCCAAGCGTGCCTTCAGCTCTTTGACTCTGTGAAGGGTGGGAAGAGACATAAGATCCAAAAATCCATCTTTATTTTACCTTCAAAAGCCCTATTTTAAACGGCATATAATGTTACACCTGCACCTGCAACTATTTCCTATAGCAATCCTAACAATGTTTTTTTTGAATAGCTGCTCCGTGAGATTGAATAATTAAAAAAATAAAAGAGTATAAATATAAATAAATGCACCGTACCTCTCCAGACAGGTAACTGGCAGTGATTCCAATCCTTGGCACATTTTTTTTCTCTGAATGTATGATTCCCAGCTGTGTGCTGTACGCTTCGCTAATGTGTGTGTTGTCGAGAGAGTTTGGATTCTGACAGAAACACAGCAGCACGGTGCTATTTATACAAGAGCACTCAAAGGCATCCTTGACCTCAGCCAGTAAGGATGAAGTAGGAGGCGCTTCCTTCTACAGAGCTCAGCTGTGATTCATTTCCAGTAGACGGCACTGGCTCCGAGGTTCAAGGTAAAAAAAAAAAAAAGGGGGTAAAAAATAAATAAACAAATCCATCTAGAGTGATTCGGCTCAGGAAATGTACTGATGCAGACAATTGGCTGAAAGCAGATGCGGGAGGAAAATATTGTTCATAAGAATTTTCAAAGGAAGATTGAAGCCGGAATTATCAATAAATGCAATTTTGGGTTATGTAAACCGTAATACAATTACTGAAAACGTATCTAAGCCCTGACAAATCGATTTTGATTAGATTTGGGGAATTCCTTTTCGTAAATGTATATCAGATGCATTAACAGAGGCACAGCAAGGATGATGATCTTTGCATGAAGGATATAGAGTCTGTGCGTATGTCCCCATAAATATCAATAATGAGATTAACTCCTTATGAAACTCACCCTTCAGTATAAAAGTGGTGGCTTATTGGAGAAGTGAGATCACGTCCCAGAGGTTGCGATTTTTAGAAGCTATACTGCTCAGTCCAGTAATTAGATTAGACAGATTCTTTGGGGAAAAGTGCCAAGGGGTTTGTTCTTATTGCATTTTTCCACTTGCTGATGTTTAGTTTAGTTCAATGGTGTCAATGGTGTCCATAGAATCATGAGTAACATGAGACATAATGTTGCAGAGAGGAATCCAGCACCTCAAAAATGTCAGATAAATAATGACCCACATGACGCAGCACTCATTTTCCAAGCAATGTGACCTCCGCCCAGCTAGTTCCTCATTTTAAAACTTTCCTAAAAGCTGTGAAATCGAAATATGTTTTAATCCCACAGTTTTTATACCACAGGTGTTGATTACACTTTGATTAAAAAAAGTATACTAATTGATGCTTGACCAGCTTTCTGTAATGAGATATTTTACATTTTTTGGATTTTTTTTCCCACCAAAAATGTATGTAAATATAAATGGATGAAAAAAAAAAAAAAAGTATAAGGCATAAAGCATATTGCTGTAGTATAAGAGGAATGAAATGCTTTAGGGACATGCTGTTATTGGAAAATAGTCTTTATAACTTTGGGGAAAATGATCAACTCTTGGCGTCGGGCCGCATCACAGCATCCCTTCATTGATTATTTTCCTTTAATGGTGTGGTTTAAGTGTATGGTTTCTGATACCCTGATATTGTATGTTAGCCATTTTCACGTGGTTTTCCCGAGAACCAAATAAATATGAAGCTAAATTGTAAAGTTTAAATGGTCATGATGATGCTCTGCTTTAACTTTCTGCAAATATTATAACATTCGCATATACCACATCATTGAATGTCTTTGAATGCTAAGCAGTTTTATTTTTATTTTTTAAAGTAGAACCCAGCTTTTAAAAGAGCATGTAATATTACAGAGTGACTCATGGACGGATTCTGAAAGAACAATGCCATTTAAATGCTTTCAACCACCCTGATATAACAGCAGGCATATTTCTTGTAGGCTGCTTTAAGCTCCTCTAATTATGGAATCATGCTTCCTGTAAAGTGCTACCTATAGCATGGAAGCAGGAAGGCGCTGTCTCGAGTGCCTCGGCTCTATGATTGCCGAGTGTATTTGTGAGGAAAAGGGAGTGAAAGGGTTCAGGAAGCAGCGGGGGACTCGGTAGGCTGAGGGTTCCTTGAAACAGTCAGGAGGAAATCCTCCCACGCTGCTGTTGGCTGAGAGTCGCCGCTCGCGTCGTCTGAAAGCAGAAATCAAGGTTCTGTAGAAAAGGCGTTTGTAAAACCCTGAGAAGCATCAACAGTCTCCTGAGTGCACTTCATGACTTTCAGTAGTACACAGTCCATACACGGTTGATTCAGACACCATGATACAGGACTATATAATGTACGAAACACGTGACAGCGAAATCCTTTTTTGCTTGTTGGAATCCAATGTTAAACAATGTTGTAAACAATGTTAATTGTTTAGTTTAGCTAGTTTGGTTAACCAAAACTAAACAAATTTATACCAAAGCACTGTTGAATTCTCAGTTGCGATAAGGCGTTGATCAGTTCTTTATATTTATATCAATGTGCTTTTTCTATCTAATATGTTATCGTTTCTATGGTAACAACTCGTTCACAAGGACTTGTCTGGACGGATAATTAAAAAAAAACGCGTTGATATTTAACAAAGGAAAACGTATTTATTTTACGCCTACTTAAACATCGATGGAAGGAGTCTCCAGTGTCAGCACTCAAGAGAGAGAGAGAGAGAGAAAAAAGAAAGGCCGGTGATGGAATGATTGTTTATAGCTGCTTTATGAAGAACTAACTTGTTTTCATGGATATTCCATAGCATTAAATAAAATAAAGTAATTCTAAACAAATTAGAAAAAAAAATTAAAGAACAAAAAAGGTTTGCAAATTGCTGTCGTATAAGAGAAATAAAACATGCTGTTACGGGAAAACAATCAACCCTGAGGTAGTAACAGAAACTCTGCTCTGCATCAGGCACATTTCACCAACACGTCATTGATTCTTTTCCTACAATAAAATATAGTTATTTTCCCACTTACTTGAAAGTACGTAAGTATTTTTGTTTTTCCAAGCAGCCATTCTTTTCCCTTGCGTTCAGTTTCCTTGTAAATGGAAGTGTTCGTCACTTTATATTACCACCACTGCTTTCCCAGTGGATGTTGGACGGTGGCTGAAACATGGGATCTTTCCGTCTCTAACATGCAGAAGCTCCTTCATAGGAAAGTGGCCATATTTAATAATATTATTCCAGCGAGCAACTTCATTAAATTACACAACAGGGCGTGCTGTTATAGGAAGAATAATAATCATAGACAGGGCGTTGTGATGTGGCCCGATGCCACGTGGATTATTTTCCAATAACAACATTTCCTGAAGTGTTTTATGCCTTTTATACCTCAGCAATTGTTCAACAATCGCACGTTTTATTAAATAAACAACAACGTGTCATAATTTTGTGTCCATTTTATTACAAATGGAATGTTGCGGAACATAGGCGAAACGTTAGTTCCCGTTATCGCTTACGTTTCCGCAGATAAACAGTCATCCCTCAAGCACCAAACTATTTTTTTTTTCTCTTGAAGACCAAAAATGAAAATTTCAAAGTCCTTTGTGTTGATCAACCGAAAGTTAAAGCTCAAGTTTACCACTGACGGGTACACTGACACTGGAGACTCCTTTCAAAAATGTTAACTAAACGCCTCCTCACTCGTCAACAATTACAGTTAAAAAAAAAAAGAAAAACAATTTATGTGGAGCGTCCGCTATAAAAAAAAAGTGTAAGTCGTTACTGCAGAAATGATAATGTATTAGTACGAGTGCGTTAATATAACAAACCTTACAGCTGAAGCTACTGTCAAAGCTGCTGTTTTGGAAAATTAATAACATCTTCTGGCCAATCAGAATCCAGAATTCAACGAAGCCTTGCTATAAACTAATTTACTAGCTAGCTAGCATTATGTTAGTGAATGCTAGTTGTGTTATTATGTTAGTGTTTTGAATAAGAAGAAGTAGTAGACTTTGAACTCTTTATCGAGTGACACTATGCACTCAAATCTCATGTAATTGTAATTATCCTGTTACTGTACATCCAGACGAAACTTTTTTTTTTTTCTTAATTCTATCATTTCTTAAATTTGCGAGTGTGGAAAATGTCGCTCTGTCCATTCATTTTTTTTTCCTTCTTGTTTTCATTTATTAAGGAACATTTCAATGGATAGTTCATTGAATATTATCGCTCGTTTCGAATATTTCTACAGTGAAAAAATTCTATAGTGGGAAAAAGGTCTGCAAGATTGACTTCCATTTTTGCTGAAAAAAATCTGATTTCTATTTCACTCTACATACCATGATATACGTACATATATAATGTTATGTTCCAAAATTTTAAATGAATGATTAAAAACCTTGGCAAGACACAGACTGCAGATGAAATAATACAAAAAAAGAACACATTTTAAGTTGTCTCAAGCACAGTTTTCCATTTTTTCTTAGTGAACGTTCATGCAAAATTGCATTTAATGCTGATCCTGTATGCTGATGATGTTCCGGTCTTACATCACTCCACCGGTGATGTATTTTAAAGACTGAAATGTCTTTGGATGCTTTATTGGGTGAGTGCGAATGTTAAACGCAATGACCTTGAAAGGCAAACGCCGGCTTAGTGTTTTTTTTTTTTGCTCTCAAATGCTGATTTGTGATGGCGGATGCGTGGTGGTGTGTGCAACCTTGATCAAATCCATCAGAAAAAAAAAGAGAGGAAAACGGAGGCTGTAAATCACAATGTTCTCTTTCTCGTGAAGGTCATTACTGAGGGTTTTTGGGGACCCGGAAATCATACACAAAAAACCCCCCAAAAAAAACAACAAAAAAAAAAACCCCAGACAAATGCAATAATACTCTGTTTTGATGTATATTCTTGGCAGTTTCTATAAACAATTATACCACTGTTGAGTTCTTGATTCTGATTGGTCAATTTTCTTATATTTAATTTTCTATAGTTCTATATTTTCTATAGTTTCTATATTTAAGTTTATATTTATGTGCTCTTTCTAATATGTTATTGTTTCTATAGTAACAACTTACACAAGAACTCGTAGGGTGTAGACGCTTCGTATAAACGAGTTAAGAAAAAAAAAAAACCTTCTGTCTTTGATATGGTGAAGTTTTCCGTAAGGAGACGTTCATTTCCCATTTTTGGAAGGAATCTCCAGCGTCAGCGTTTGTAACATTCAGAAGTAACCTGAAGCTTGCGTATTCTTGCTAACATGACAAGCTGCGATTTTTTTTAATCTTATTAACTTCAAGACAGAAAAACAAGAGAGGTGAGGGATGACTGTTTGTAGCTGCTATAACGTAAGTGATAACAGCAGCTCCACAACCTTAAATGTAACTATAAATGGACAAAAGTACTATGTGTCCTCTAGAGTAGATAAAACAATCTCAAGTTTTCATATATAAGTATAAGTGGGATAAAATTTCAGAATGTTGCTGTTAGTGGAAAATAATCTAATTGCCAGGTCATAATTTAAAAAAATAAAATAAATAGCAATAAACTTGGACTAAATTTTCTTGACCTACTTTATTTATCTGAGATTACGTGCTTTGACTCTCAGAGCACATTGCACACATGGCAGCAAGCTGTTTTTGACACGTTACATACATCTTTTTGTACTTACAAAGAACAGAGTCAAGGTTGTTTAGCAAAAATGACACACAGTGATACCTCGACGAGCGACCTAGTTCCTGAGTGGAAAATCGAGATGTTTGCTCGGATTCAAAAGTACGATTATATCATTCTGACCTAGATCCAGAAAAATCTGTCTTGGGTCATTAGTTTGGTTTATTAATTCTTATTAAACCTGAAAATAAATATTCAGATTTTTGTGTAATATTATGTTTAAATGATTTTCAGTTATTAACATTGATTTCAAGGGTTTAAGGCTTCAAAATCAGGCAATATAAAAAAATTAATTAGAAATAAATAGCTCACAGAGCAGATAATAATGATACTATAATCAATTATTTATTATATTTACTATATATATATATGTATGCTTAATAATATTTTAATATTTACAGCTAGCACCAAATGTTATTGGTTACTATTGTTACTATTGTTACTATTATTATTATTATTATTATTATTATTATTAAGCCACTGATTAACATGTTTTGGTGAAAATCACATAAAATGGTCTCGATTTTCTCCTTCATACTGTATCATAATAAACATATAATCACCTAGCTGAATATTCCAGCATATTTATTGTGTGTCCAGTAAACACTGTCAGTGTTGTGAACGCCAAATCAGGAATGAGGCCATTCAATTCATTCATATTTTCAACTGCAAAGACAAATTGCATCCATGCAAAGACGGACAGAGCTGAGCGACAGTGGATATAAAAAGTCTACACATCCCTGTTGAAATGGCAGCTTTTTGTGAAGCAAAAGAACGACACTAAGATACATCACGCCAGATCTTTCCCCACCTTCAGTGTACAATTACAAAGGATATAAATGAAGTGAAGAACAATCAGAAACCTTTTACGGAAAAAAAGAAAAATCAAAAAACGTACAATAACCTGGTTGCATAGGTTTGCACATCCCTAAACTAATCCCTAATACCCCACAGATTTTTAGTTGGATTCAGGTCTGGGCTCTGACTCCATTCAGAAACATTGATCTTCTTTTGGTTAATCCATTCCTTTGTTGATTTGGATGTACGCTTTGGGTCATTATCGTGCTGAAAGGTGAAATTCCTTTTCATCTTCAGCTTAGTAGCAGACACCTGAAGGTTTTGCACTAAAATCGACTGGTATTTGTAGCTATTCATGATTCCCTCCACCTTGATAAAAGCCCCAGTTCTGGCTGAAGAAAAGCAGCCCTAAAGCATGATGCTGCCACCACCATGCTTCACCGTGGGTATGGTGTTCTTTTGATGATGTTTTTTTTTTTTTAACCAAAATACCATTTGGAATTATGAAATTATACCCTTTGGAATTGGTCTCATCAGACCATAACACATTTTGCCACATGGTTTGGGGTGATTTAGTTAAGATTGGATGTTTTTTGTGAGAAAGGGCTTTCGTCTAGCCGCCCTACCTCACAGTCCAGACATGTGAAGAATATGAGAGATTGATGTCACATGCAGAGAGTAATCAGTACTTCCGTAATCAGTACTTCAGTACGTCAGATATTCCTGCAGCTCCTTTAATGTTGCTGTAGGTCTCTTGGCAGCCTCCCTGGTAAGTTTTTGTCTTGGCCTTTCATAAATTTTGGAGGGTCATCCTGTTCTTGGTGGTGACACTGTGAAGTCACTGCCCCATTTTCTCCACATTTTCTCCAGATGATGGCCTTCACAGCGTTCCATGGTACATCTAATGTTCTGGAAATTCTTTTATACCCCTCTACTGACTGATACCTTTCGACAAGTGAGATACAGTACATGCATTGTAAGCTCTTTGTAAGCTTCAAGAAAATCCTACAGAAACAGTCTTTATTTGGGGTTAATCAGAATAATTTCATTCATGACAGCTGTATGAGAATTACACTTATGCAACTGGGTTATTCTAACTTTTTTTATTTTCACTATTTTTTTCCCCTAAAATGTCTCTGTTGTTTTTCACTTAATTTTTATCCATTGTAACATTGAGGCTGGAAAAAGTTGAGATGATTTATCTTGGTTAAATTTTTTTTTTTTACATCACAAATCCCTACCATTTTAACAGAGATGTGTAGACTTTTTATATCCTCTGTATTTGTCCAATAATGGGCTTTTTTCTAGGTCAGAATTGTGTAACAGTACGTACTTAGGGAGCGTGACGAAGCCTAAACACGCCTGTTACATGAGCTGATGAGAACACAGCACGCAGTACATCCTGGCTAATGAGATTTCTTTTAGCTTCATGCCACTATTCGATCATGATCTAAAATTGAGGATTTTCTTGACCTCTTCTTGGTTTCATGCGACTGCTGAAGCCATGGAGCTTACAAAGAGCTTACAAAGCATGTATGGTACTTTATGCCTGCACATGGCTGGGGATTATAAAGTCTTTAAGTATAAAAGAAAAAAGATTTATAGAACTAAGAAGCAAGTCAGCTCTCATGTTCACTGAAGGTCATTGTACATTATCATAAACCAAAAAATTAGCTCAAGAAAATGTCTATTATGAACTTCGTCATTGGAGAGAATGTGCAGTGGGGTCCAAAAGTCTGAGACTGCTTTTTTGCATTTTTTTCCCCTAATTTAATACAACGATTTTTATTACAAATTATATCATTGACAACAACTTGAGTGAAAAGTAGAATCTTTGAAATATTTGCATAAACTTCTTAGTATATGGTACGTCCCCTTTTTTGCTTTAATGACAGCATGCACTCGAGCTGGCATGGACTCCACAAGTTTGTGCAAAACCTTATGATCCATTTTAGATCAAATTCATCAGAGTATCATCTGATCACACACTTCAATAGAAGAAATGAGGAAAATCTGACCTTTTGGACAAATTAATTAACATGCTCAGGATCACACATTTAAATAGGGACTTAGAAATAGTGAAGAATCTTGAATATTACATACTCAAGATATTGAACATTTAGTTTGTATGTTTTAAATATTTCAAAAATCTAAATCTTTGTTTATTTCCAATTTTCTCAGACTTTTTATTTTATGAACTTTGGAGAAACTGTATTTTGCTATTGGAGAAAATGTATTTTATGAACTTCACCCCTTAATAAACTGTATTTTGTCATTGGAGAAACTATTTTTTGACCTTCATCATTGGAGAAAATGTATTTTATGAACTTCATCATTGGAGAAAATGTATTTTATGAACTTCGCCATTGGAGAAACTGTATTTTATGAACTTCGTCATTGGAGAAACTGTATTTTATGAACTTCATCATTGGAGAAACTGTATTATATTAACTTCGTCATTGGAGAAACTGAATTTTATGAACTTCACCACTTAGGAAACTGTATTTTGTCATTGGAGAAACTATTTCATGGCCTTCATTATCAGAGAAAATGTATTTCATGAAGTTTAGGAACACAGAATCAGGTAAAGAAAAACAGTGACTACTTACTTTCCAACAGAAAGATAGTATTTACTCAAAATTTCCCTCAAATGTATTTGACACACTTGGTGTCCAAATTTAGCTTAAGATTTATTCTGCAAGGCGATTATAATTAAAGGAAGCCCTTATAAATAAAATACATTTTTCAAAAGTTCATTCAAGGGATGTGGAGAATATTTTTGATAAGAATGGTTTTGATGAGGAGGGGATTGTTTCAAATGAGCCTTACTCAATGTATTCTTCGCGGCTGACCTAAACGCTTACAACATCCAGGTGATGTTTACGTAGTTTGGTTTTGAGTAAAGTTGCTGAGGAACTGCAAGGTCAGCTCTGTCTTTATGGTTGTCATGAAGCTCTGACACTGGAGACTCCTTTTAAAATAATTAAAGCCAAACAGATTCAACATTCTTTATTTACCAATTAAATTTAAACATGCAATTTTTTTTAAAATCATCCTCAGATTGACAACACACCGGAATACACATCCAAGCACTTCTGTGCGTCCTTACTTCCTTATCGCAGTTCACTCTCAATGCCTCAGTCACTCTGAGCGACTTCAGTCCTCTGTGTCCTGAAATTGAGTAAGTTACAAAGACGAAGCCCAGAGCCAGCAGTGATAAATCATGATTTCATCTTTTCATCTGGCAATCCATGAAATCCCCCATGAAATCTGCCATGCAGTTAGGGGTTAGACGCTCCCAAAAAGTACAAGGGGGAAAACTTTCGGGAAAGGAGCAGGAAGGCCTCCCAGTTCATGAGAAAGTGGCTTCCCATGACTTTACATCCTTCATGTCTGGCGCACTTCCAGGAAGCTTCCGACAAGAGTTAAGCAGAGACTTTCCAGGGTTTCAGACTGCAAAACATTAAAGCTTAAATGACTAAAGCTGGTCTGAAAAAATGAGTGCCTAAAAATAGACCAACCCAAACAGGCAACTAGTCAAATTAATAACGAGATAATTACTGTTATTTCCAGAGGTGGAAAAATACGGGAAATTACACATCATTACTGTAAATAATTCTTCTTCTTCTTCTTCTTCTTCTTCTTCAGCACTCATCATTATTTTAGGAAGTATTTTAGACCATTTGTAATTGACCATAGTTGCTTTTCCATAAAAAAAATAAAAAAAACTCCCATTTTACTTTTTCATTTTACATTTTCATTCAGACCTACAAAAAATAATGACTAATATTTTGTAACGCGGCAGGTGCCTTCTAAGGCAGATCCGCGGCCACCCGCACAGGAAGGTCATCAGCGTAAACGCGCAGCACCTGGCCGCGCCTCTTTATAAGCCCTCTGAGGGCCTCACTCCGCGTGCGGACATAGATCTGTGCCAGGTAACAGAGCAGCGCCACGCTACTCTGGTCGGTCATTTTGATGTATAAAAAGAAAAGAGAGAAAATAAAATATTTAGGTTTAGAAAGAACAGTAAAGGGACAGAAATTATTGAGGGAAAGAAAGAAAGAAAGAAAAGGGAGCTCAGAATTAGAGAGGAAGTAGGCACAAAAAATAAAGAGGAGGACAGACTGAGAATCCTCACTCCCAGACAAAGGTTCAGCCATCTTAAGTTAGTATGTGTGTATGATAGATAGATAGATAGATAGATAGATAGATAGATAGATAGATATTGCCCTCCTGGGCAAACGGGGCCTGCATGACATTCGAACATCTTATCGCCTAGCCCCATAACATATTTTTTTTTTCTTTGGCCTTTTTTCTTACCAATCCAATCAGTTGCATTTCTGTGCATTCTTTAACTATATTTAATATTATACATTAAAATTCAACTACAAGATACTATCAAATTAAAAAAAAAATCACATTTTGCTCAAGGATTGCCTATTAGTCTCACCATCTGTGTTAAATTTATTAATAAAAAAAAAATTTAAATACTTTTTTTTAAAATTCCAAAATGTAGGTTTATGTATTTATTTCTTTATTTTTATTTTTTTTCCTGCATTTTCACAAACAGCGCTAATTCCAGACCTTTTATTAATCGCACCGAACAACATCACGAAACAATACAACCTAGCATTATGAAATAACTCAACAGCAAAAAAAACACACACACACAAAAAACAAGCATTAACCAACACTGTGAAAGCACATGAAAGATGCTTGTTTTTTTTAGATTTGAGTAACACTCCTGAGATTTGAGAAAACAAGTAAGAAACCAATTCCTACGATGTTAGTGAACATCTCATTTCTGTTAGAAAGCAGTACGAATGTTATAGACAGGTGCTATATGTTTCAAAATAGTTTCATCCATGAACATACACAAGTCCCTGAGTCCGGGGAGACATTTCTAAAACGTTCGACACCACCATATAATGTCCTAAGAACTTTTGAGGACGTGCAGAGGATGTCATGAGGACGTCTTTTGGTGAGCTTCAGTCTTAACCTTGCTTATTAAAAACTGGACGTAAGACACCTGGGAAGTCTCAGACTAAACCAGTATAGTACAATCTAACCATCCTATTATACAGACATCTCATGGTGCATGAGGGCAGAACGTGATGCCTGGAAACACTAACTTGTTTGCACCCTGTGGATATTCTCAGTATGACATACTACATTTTGTGGTTCTGCATATAAACCAGCATTATAAGCTTTCAGGGAAGAGCAGCAGCAGGCAGCGGTGGGGGTGTATGTGGGTGGGGTGGGGTGGGGGGGGGGGGTGTATAAATCTGATTTTAAGATAATTTTCATCAACATTCTGCAGAAACATACTCTACTCGGAAAATGAATGCAGCAAGCAAATGAAAATGGCCTCGGTGAGCCATGTTTTCATACAAAGCCCTAATTGGGAACATTGCAAAATAAACCTCGTGTTTGCTCAGCAGCTACGTCGGTAATAAAGGACACCTGTCCTCGGTGTACAGGTAATGCGCTGCATATGCTTGGGTATTGTCATGATAGTTGAAGGGGTAGAAGTAAACAGGGGACATGCTAGGTCACATTAACTCTTAGGTCATTAAGGGCATTTATAGGTAAACGGGTACACTGTGTCTTGTCCTTACTAGAGAGAAGGCAGATAGTGTTGGAGCTCTGGTGATGAATAAGGAGCCTTGCTATTCTCCTTCTGGCATCATATGAAATATGTTTCTCTTTTAGCAGGCGTCACAATGACAAGTTCTAGGAGAACGTGCCTTGCATAAGTATTCACTCCCTTTCAACTTTCCACACATTTTGTAGTGTTACACCCTGGAACTGAAAGGGACGATTATACAGTATATCATATAAAAAAAAAAACAGCCTTTAATATTGATGTGTGGGGAAACATACAAATTAATTGTAAATTAAAAATTAAAAAAAAATGTGACTACATAAGTATTAGCCCCCCCCCCCCTCATCCTTGAAATTTTCCACATTTTGGAGTGTTATGTCTTGGAACTGAAATGCCGATTATTTTATAAAATAAATTATATATTTATTATAACAATTTTATAAAAATGTCCGTTCTTAAAGTACAGTAATAAAAATGTCAAAACTCAGCGGTAATATGTTTATTTCAATGTTTCTGTCCACTGTATTATCTGAAGCTTAGCAACTTTTGAAGAAGGCTTTAAGCCCTGTCGACTTAACTAGGGTGCAAATACATAAAATCACTTCTTTTTTTTTTTTTTTCTCAAAATCAGTTTTTGAGTGAAATGTCTGTTTCTAGATGACCGGCATTCATGAAATTTTACAAGTTCCTTTGTGATCAGAAGCTGGTTACAGAGGGATTTCTCAAATTGTTTGATTTAGGATAGAGCTATGATTTAAACGAAATAAAATGGTATAAAAACTATAAAGAAATCATTCTTTTATCATCCATAGTCGAGGTTTTTTTAAAAAATAAAGTACACCTCCCTATATAAATATCCCTATATAATTAGAAGAAGCCTCATTTGATTCAATGCAAATGCAATTTCAAAAAAAAAAAAAAAAAAAAAATCCCAGAATGATTTGTAAGAATATCAGCAATAAACTGGTAAAGACTGATTGTGATATCTCTTGCTGTAAAAAAAAAAAAAAAAAATTCTCTTATTCACCTGTAGTTGAATGGCTTTAAAGTGGCCACGTTCATTGCCGGATCAATGCTCAGTAATCGAGGCTGGATTGTGTGGTCGGGAAAAAAAAATTGCGCCCTACTTCCTCTAGACTGTGGCCTGTGTCATGGATTGTACAGTGATGAAAACATGAGCCCACGTGCACGATAGACAAATGTGTAACCCCACAAAGAGTAATGATGTGAAAGCTCGACCCACGCAGGTCCTCAGGGACTCGGCTCTTTTGTCACTGAGCTGCTGAAAAGCCTGCTGGGAGAAAAGCGCTTGCAGCACGGACCTACAGGAAAATGTCAGTAATGACTAATTCCGTTACAATATTAAAGCTTTTTTTTTTTTTTTTTTTTATAGGTAAACCAGAAAACTGCGATGCCTTTAAAGTACTTCCTGTCGCATTGCTTAGCATGTGTGAGGTGATTCAATATTCGGACTGCATTTGTCTTTGCTGCATAGTGCTTAGGTTAAATATTACAAATGGTCATTTAATGTAAAATATATATATATATATATATATATATATATATATATATATATATATATATATATATATATATATATATTGCGAAAATATGTGATCTCAGTGACCGTGGCATTTTTTGTTGGTGCCAAAAAACCAAAAAACAAAAACCATCCAGTGAGCATTAGTTCTGAAGATGGAAACACCTTGTTGATGAGGGAGGTCTGAGGCGAATAGCCAGGCTGGTTCGAGCTGACAGAAAGGCTAACAGTGATTCAAACCAGCACTCTTTACAAACATGGTGAGCAGAAAAGCATCTCAGAAAGCGCGAGACGTCAAACCTTGAGTCGGACGGGCTACAAGAGCAGAAGACCACACCGGGTTCCACTCCTGTCAGCCAAGAACAAGAATCTGAGGCTAGTTCCAGACTGGAAAAATGTCACCTGGCCTCTAGTCTTCAGTGGTCCAGTTTTGGTTTAACACATAGGTTTCACAACATTACATGTAACCATAAATTGATAAAAAAGAAAGTTGTACATGACGAGGCAGGTTGCATCACCCCACCATGTCACTGGTTATTTTCCTAGAACAGCACCAACCCAAAGCGTCTTCTTCCTTACAAACTCCAGTTGATATACAGTTCTCCATATGAGAAAAATACACGAGAAGAAGAGAGATTCTTGTGATAATTATTGATGCGGCTCCCAGAATCCCAAGTGTCAAGCCATAGCCACTTCCCGAGTTCCCTTTAACTTACATAAATCCTTAACTGGTTTTCTTTCTTGAGTAAATCTGCCAACATCTGGCTTTCATTAAAGTGAAGCTAGAATTCATTTGAACATGTCTTGTTTAAGCCAACCTCCAGTTTCCGAGGTAATTTTTCTCCCTGAATCCCCAGTCCAAGATTTTACTCATCATTCTTCTCAGGATCTTTGCAGGATTTCTGACTTATGTCTCCTGGAAAAGTGAGTCTCTTTTATGTCGGAAAAGGTTCTCTTTTTTCCGTGTTCCGCTGCCAGCAGAAGTGAAAATATTCAGCAGGAAGAAAGCAGACTGGAATACTAACAAGCGACGAGACATCCTCACAACTATGACAGGGAAATAAGTAGTCATATCCTGAAAAATCCCTCCGTTGCTAATATCTGGGTTCGAGTTCAAGCTACTCAGGAGTGTCCTGGGGTCATGATAAGAGTGATTAAAGTCTTGTACGGTGGATCCTCCAAATAAACAAACAGCTCATGTTTCGTTTTAAAAATGTCTTTTTAAGAAAGCTGGCTTTCATTCAAGATGCTCCAAACATATCACACTTGGGCAGGGGTTTGGCCTTTTTTTGCTTTTAGCCAACGTTTTTTTTTTTTATTAGCTAACACTAACGCTATAATCCACGTTTAACTCTCACGTCCTAAGAGCTAATGATCAACGATGGAGCTTCGCTAAATTATTATTTTTTCCAGTTTACATTTTTTTCTATATTAAAGAACAACACATCATACTTTTTATCCATTTAGAGTTACCTTCAATGTTGTGGTACCTTTTGCGAGACAAGTTAGTTCTTTGTATTAAATGTTAGCATTTACTTTATAAACAGCAGTTCCCTCACCGCCTCATGCAGCTAAAAAAAAAAAAAAAAAAAACACTGTCCGGAAGACTTTCCCATGTCGGAAAACTTAAAGCTTTTAAAGCTTAAAGCACTGACACTGGAGACTCCTTCCAAAAATGTCAAATAAACCAAATCTCCTTACAGAAACTTCGCCATGTCAACAATTGCACTTTTTTTTTTTTCATCTGTTTATTGGGAGCATCCGCCGTACAGGTTCCTGTGCACACTCTGGAAATGATAACGCAATAGAACGAGCACGTTAATGTAGAAAATGAATCACCTTCTGGCTAACGAGATTGGAATATTCAACAGTGACATCCAGGGGAATATTCCCAAAGGACAACTTGAAAAATGTCGACACTGAGCAGCTGTAATACCTGAAAAAGTTCTGTGTTGACTGGTACTCACCTGTTTTATATTTGAAACATTTCTCACAACTGCTTCACGATTAATTAATCACTCTGGGATTCATATAATAACCTTTAGTTGGAAAGACAGGAAGTATTATTGCAGCCTATGGCCTAAAACTGCCACGAATTACATTCTCTAAAGTGGGCCAAATTTCCAAAAACTCCTCATAATACTCTCGAGATCTGATCAGCCTAAACTCGGAAAACAGCCTAAATCTAAAGGCAGTGAATGGTTTTATATTACACTAAATGGCCAGAAGTTTGTGGACACCTGACCATCACACCCATATGTGCTTGTTGAACATCCCATTCCAGATCGAGTCCCCTTTTGCTCTTTTGTTATAATAACTTCCTCTAGTCTGCGAAGTCTTTCCACTAGATGTTGGAGCGAGGCTGTGGGGATTTGTGTTCATTCAGCTACAAGAGCATTAGTGAGGTCAGGGCTCTGTGCAGGACACTCGAGTTCTTCCACTCCAACCTTCACACACCATACCATGTCTTCACTTTGTGCACAGGGGCATCGTCATGCTGGAACAGCTTTGGGCCTCTTAGTTCCAGTGAAGGGAAAATGTAATATTACAGCATACGAAGACAACACATATGGCTGTGATGGTCAGGTGTCCACAAACTTTGGCCATATAGTGTATGAACAACACTCTGAGTTGATTAGCTTTATACTCGGGTTGGATTTGACCTCATTATTAAGTCGCCAAATCAACACATCTGAAAGAATTCCCGCACCACTCTCATTATAGCACTCCGCAATAAGCTGCCAGTTAATGAACTTCTATGTGTGCTATGTGAATATAACTTACTATCACCATACATTCATTACAGATATGAGTGGGTATATGAGCGTATTAATAAGCCATACATCAATGTAAAAAAAATAATAATCCTGGTTAGAAAGGGATCTGTCCTAGATGGCAGCCACTAGATAGCAGCACTGTCCTACCGTAATGAATCTCAGGGTTCATTCTTCAGAAAGATCACGTTTAGTGCAAACCTGAATACCTGATACAATTATATAAAGATATATCCATAAATAATCATAGGCATTTTTTTTTGCACAACTCACTATATCCTTATAATATGTGCTGGACTATTTTGTACCTTGATGTTCCTAAGGTTCCCAGTGAACATGTGTCAACTAGCTTCCTGTCAGAGCGCAAGTTTGTTACACTTTTTAAATTAGCTATTAAAAAGAAGCTATTTTAAAGATGCAAGACCAAGACACCAATCATAGACTAATATATATTTAATAGTCCAATTTAAGTCTGGACAAATTGGCCAGTAACGGATGTGTCTGGTCAATTGGTGCTCAGTGGGACGTCGCAAATCAACATTAACATTTTGCAGCAAGTGTTAGTGACAGATCTTATCACTGACCCGTGCTAGAACATCTTACCTAGGAGCAAATCCAGACTTCGAACTCCAAATCATCTGTCTTAATCTTTTTGCTTGTGATTCATGTCCCTGGTGTAGAAGCCTTGTGCGTCATCCACTTTAAAATATTCAAAACGCAGAGCCCTGTGATGGCCCCTCTGTTTCCGCTACATAGAGCAGGCCGTGAATGTCATCGCCAATTCTCGTACAGCACTCAGGTGTTAATAAAACAGTGAGTCGCATTGAATTGTCTTTAAGAAACTACTTAAAATTTGCAGTTGCCTGTCTGTAGTAAGTCCTGTCGTAACTATCGTAATTACGAAGCGAACGCACACGAACGCTACCACAACCGGATCTATTTTTCTATGAGCCCCAAATTTCTACGTTCGGGGAACATCAATAACAAAAACTCATGGTGGCCATCAATATGAACATTATGTCAAAAGCAGGTGGTAAGATTTAAGTAGTAATTTCGCACGTTAGCTGTTCAGCTCTTTGTTTTCTTACAGTAAGGAAAAATAAACTTCTTGTCACTGGTGAGACAAATTTAAAAAAAAACTAAAAACAAAATATGTTGTTTCCTCACGACGTCCATTTTGTTTTTTTCAACCAAAACCACTTGAACGTACACCAAATTCAAAACAAACAAAACAGACTAGAAAGCTACGTAGCTATGTACGTAGAGCAGGTTGTGACAAAAAAAAACAACAACAAAAAAAAAAACAAAGATTGTCATGAAAACTGTTACAAAGCTCTGACACTGGAGACTCCTTCCATAAACGTTACAGGAAGCTTCGCCATATCAACGTTTATGTTTTCCTTTGTTAAATAACGACATTTTTTTTTTTAACAGTTTCTTATTATTCTTAGATTACACGGACCGTCCACCATACACGTCCCTGTGAGTCAGCTGATACTGTAGAAACGATAACATACTAGAAATTTAAGTAACAAACCGCATGTTAATTCTCCTCTGGTGCTATAAAGAACTGAATACAGCGAATGAGACATCTTTTTTTTTTTTTTTCTTTTTTTTTTGCTTCTCTGTCTTTTTCCCCTCTTCTGCTGAAAGTCACAGTGGGAAATAATGGACTGCATAATAATGGTCCCAGAGGAGCAGATACTAGCCACATCTCTCTATTGCAATATGGGGTAGAAATGTCTAGAAAATTGCACAAGTCACTGGGGGCCCGGCCCAGCATGGCAGTTGTTGGAGATCTCGGTCAGTGTTTAGTGATAAATGTGCATGTATGTGAGAAAACGATCTATCAGGCCTATATTGTAGACCACAGACATGCACATTAGCAATCTGTCCCATGTTCCAGTGCTGTTTTCAACACACACTGATGGGTTTCTTTTTTTCAACAACGACCTTGGCAGCAAGCACAATGTTTTTTTTTTTTTTTTTTTTTTTTATTGAGCTTTCATATTGGCTTGTTAACTAGCTAGCATGCTAATCCATTAGTCTGCTAACTTGAAGAAATTGTCAGCTGCTATGTACAGAATGAATGGAATCGTTTTCTAGATATGCCTGATTTAACAATATCAAATCAAAAGTTGAAATATTTTACGGCTCCTATTAACTTTCATAAATAAGCTTGTTTACAGTGTTTTGCTGTTTCGGAAAGAAATGTGGAAAATGTCTTCTGGCTACATCTTCTTCTTGAAAACCAGTCATGATTATGTTGAGTGAATTCCACAAGCCTTAAGATGGAAACAGGAATTCAACCAAGGAGAAAATAACAAAAGAACAGAATGTATTCAAATCCCACCCTGCTTTAATGCTACAGTGTATTGCATAAATATTCACACACACACACACACACACACACACACACACACACACACACACACACACACCCCACCACCCCTCTCTTGAACTTTTCCGTATTGTATAGTGTAACAACTTGAACCTGAAATGGATTTGATTGGGATTTTTTCCATTTCATTTGCAAAATATATCTTACATTTGAAGGTGCAAAAATATATTTATTGTGACCCAAAGGTTAATTAAACAAAAAGGCAAACATTGTTCAGGTCAATACTTTTGCTGCAGTTACATTTGGGATATGTCTCTATCAGCTTTGCGTGCCTGGATCCTGATATTCTGACAAACTTTCCAAGCTCTTTGAGACTGTTGGTCCGGTCTTTGACTTGGCCATTCTAACACATCGCTCCATTATAGCTTTGGCAATATGACTATGTTGGAAGGTGAACGTCCACCCCGGTCTTACCCTTAACCCTGACCGACTTCCCAGTCCCTGCTGACAAAAAGCATCCCTACACCTTGATGCTACCACCACCATGCCTCATGCCTCACTGTGAGGATGGCGTTCTCACGGTCATGAGCAGTGTTCGGTTTCCACCAAATGCTTTGTGTCAAGGCCGAAAAGTACAGTTTTGGTCTCACCAGCCCAGACAACATTTTTCCACATGTATGAGTCTCCGACGTGTCTTTTCCAAACTGCAAATGGGATTTCACATGGCTCACCACTCGTCTATAAAGTCCAGCTTTAGAGTGTCCAGGCTATGATTTTCCTGTGAACAATTTTTTTCCATTTGAGCTGTAGATCTCTCTAGCTCCTACACAGTTATCCGTGGAAACGTGCGTGCTTCTGTGACTAATCTCCTCATTACCCGGACGCTGACTTTTGGTGGACGGCCTAGTCTTGACAGAGTCGCAATTGTGCCAGATTTTTTCCATGTTTTAATAATGGATTTAATGGTGTTCTGAGCAATGTTTAAAGTTCTGATAGACTTGTTTTAATTGCTCTGTGGTCTTTTGTTTAGATTGTTCATGTTCTCTAACACGCTCTGGATTCTTCCAGGAACAGGCTTATTTATACTGAGATCACGTAACTCTTTAAACGGGTCAATTAAATATGTGACTTCTGACAGCAACTGGTTGTGCCAGACCTAATTTTGGGTTTTTCACAGTAACAGGGCTGAAAATGAATGCAATCACAACTTTTATTTATTTTTTTTTTAAATTGTAAATAATATTGCACTTCAGTATTATGGCCTGCTTTGTCGATTCATGACATATAATCCCACGTAAGTCAATTTCAATTCCTGGTTGTAGAATTCAAGGTGAATACTTATGCAAGGCACTGTAATTAATAATAATTAATTACTCATTATGAATTATTAATTAACTTTCCAGCTGATCAAGTATGCATTAATGATGAAATTATAGAGCTGTCTATTTTTTTTTAGATCCATTTTTAGACATTGTTCCCTTTTTAGAGCGCCAGTTTTGCAAAGCTGGAAAGTCTCCAATCAGCTCTTGCCAGGAGAGTCCTGGAAATGTGCCAGGTCTGAAGGATGGAAGCTGCTGACGGGAATTCACCCATGTGGAAATTGCAAGGGGAAGTTGACAAGGGTGTGTTACAAGCAGTACTAAAATACTGCCTTAGTCTTTTTTTCTTTGCTCAGAACACAAAACACCCAAGATTTCCTTTTTTTAGAGACATTTTTATACAAGTTGTGCTTATTAAAGCTTACTTCTGTGCACAAGTTTCAAAGCACAAAGTCTTCGGTCCTGAAGACTTTCCCTTGTCAGAAAACCTGTTTATGTGTAGCGTCCACATCTCACAAGAAGTTACCATAGAAACAATCATGTATTAGAACGAGCGCATTAATATAAACCTGTGATTTGAATTATAGCTGGGACTATTATCTGCGCTGCTGTTACAGGAAATTAATCAACACCTTCTGACCAATCAGAATCGAGAATTTAACAAAAGCAGTTAAACAGTTTTGTTTTGTAGCAACGTTCTGAGATGTTTTTTGAATTACTGGGCTTGGACATATATATATATATATATATATATATATATATATATATATATATGTAACAGAGCAGGAGTTCTTTTTTTGCTTTACGTTAGTTTTAATGTCTAAACTCCACACACACACACAAACACACACACACACACACACACACACACACACATACCTTCATCCAGCAAGAAGAACTGGCAGCAAATCAGGTATCTGGCTCCTTTGTTACAATGCAGCACCAGTCGAGAATATTAATGACGTTCTTTTGTCTCTATGTACCAACATATTGTGAATACAAGGGGAAAAAACCACTGAAAATAATGTATTTGCTTGCATGACTTTAGAGTACAATAAATTTTAGCATGTCTTGCCCTATATACACTCCACGCATAATTGAGTTTCCAAGTGCAAATAGATTTGATTGATACCAACTGACCAATATGCAGTCATTTTGATTCATGAATGTATAATTAGTCATTAACCAGCAAATTAAGATGTCAGTTAGGCGATTAGTTCAGACAGTTGGCGCTCCCCCTTTTCCAAAATGACCAGAAGTGGAGTTGGTTTAGCGCAGCAGATTTTTCAAGATGGCAGGAACAGCCTGTGAGATGGATTGAGCCAGAGGCAGTGGGATGGAAGTGCCAGATTTCTTTATTAGTGCATATCTGATAATCAAGGTCCAAATCCTTGGTGTCTGAACACAAGCGATCAGGTTCAACCGAGGCAAATCCACACAAAATTAAGTGAATGATGTGAAAAATAAAACAAAAACGGTAACTCCAATAACCACTCTTTACAAACATGATTAGCAGAAAAGCATCTCAACATATTAAACCTTGAGGTTTATTCTACGATAGCCGAAGACCACATCCGATTCCACTTTTGTCAGCCAAGAACAGGAATCTGAGGCTACAGTGGGACCAGACTCACTATCAGTCTATCAGTCTATCACTGAGATCACTTTTTTCTCCATTGTTGTCAATGTCAACATCGACTCTTGTCCCGTAGCTGCTGCCATATGATCGGCTGATCGGATAATTGCATGAATGAGCAGGTGTACAGGTGTTCCTATTAAAGTGGCCACTGAGTGTATAAACAATATGCTTTCATTATATAAATGACTGAGTAACAAGGCTGAAGATTAAACTTGCAGAATAGCTTATTAAACAGTGTGCAATTTGAAATTAGTATACTTACGTTTTTGCACTTGGTGGTTGCCATAGCAACAGCTAGCAATGCTAAGAGATGCCAATAATGAAGATGCAGCTCTTAGGACAGAAATATGTCAAATTATGAATTCTTCTTGCCTCGGTTCAAGATGTAATTTTTTTTCAAAGAGCCAATAAAAATGTACAAGCCTTAAAGCAGTCTAAACAGCCGCTTGCCCCAAAGCCATGGCTATATGTCGAGCTTTTTAGCGAGAGCTGTCTCATTTCTACCAGCATATGGCTTATTATGTTTAAGGATATTTACATTTTTACAAAACATTTATAACTTGCATATTTTAGAAATCAGATTTTGACTCATTTTTTAGTTTGAACAGTACGTAATGAGGGCAAGTATTCAAGACGTTGGCAACTGCAAAGATAAAATGGCTAAGACATGCAACAAACACAACAAAACCGTGTCTATTTTCCAAAATGTTACTGATGCCATGAACAGTCGTTTGGTTCCCAGGACCACCCCTTGAGGTATCCCATGCCACTTTGTGTCCTGAACTAGCACATTCATAAGGAATTCACATTCATAAGGAATAAACCACAATGCGGCATGCTGTTGCAGGAAAATAATCAACAGTTGGATGGTGTAACGTGGCCTGACATGTTTTACCATTAAACAGACATCAGTGACCAGGAGTCCAGGAAACTGTTTACACACTCTTTTTGCAAGGTCATAATGCCACCTAGTGGAGTGATAAATGACCAAAATTACCACATCATGCTTGCTTTTGTGCAGTAATGTAGTTCTTATGTGACAGATCATTTATTTTCCAGCGGACAAACAGGCCTGTTAGCATGGCTATAGCTCCAGTGAAGAACGGGTGGAAACGTTTACTGGTGGAATAAATCTGAATATCTGGGTGAACCTCGTACAGATAAAGCTGAGTAAGAATTTTTGTCCAAAACTTTATGTACAGTTTTTTTACTATTTCTAAATTTAATACCAAAGTAAACTGGAGTACATCCTGGATTTAGTGTATCGATTTTTGTCTGCTCTAGGATATGAATCAACCATGGTTTGCTGTGTTTAAACAATAAATACATGTGCAGCAAGGCCTGAACCATTTGTTCCTTTAAAAGGGAGGACATGAGCCCCAGATGACCATCCACTGGCATTATTATGGATGAAAAGTTTCTTGTTTTATTTACATTAGAGACTGGGGGGAAAAAAATTGCTGTCCCGTCCTCTCCAGATTGAAATTCCAGTTAGTAAGCATTTCTGCCATTTTCTCCTGGTGATTAAATGATGCTACCTTGTATTAAAATCTTATTTTAATTGCTAATTGTCCAGTTACACGCAAATTTGCTACTGTCTTCAGGAAGTGGAGTTGAATGACGATCGCAAAGATTTGTAAACAAAGAGAAAGCAACGCTATTACCAGAACTCCACCGAGCGTGTTTGAAAGTCTATTTTGACCTTGTGGTCATGTTTGTCTTGGTTCCTGACAGCTGGAAGGCGATGCTGAGCATCACACCTGGCCAGTGCCAAAGCCTGTCAAGCAGACACATTCATGTGACTCGATTGAGAATGAAATCTTAATACTACTGGCTAATGATGCAAATTACAGTCACTTGAAATCTTTCGCTTTAACAACCTGGTTCTGCTTTGCTCTGTTGTTATTTTGGTCCACTGTAGTTCACAATGGTGCTGAAACAGCACTGTGGTCTCTTTCCGCTCCATTGAGGACATTTACCACATTCAAAGCTTCTAGCGTTAGTAAGGACCTCTCTCGTTGACATTTTAACCCCCCACCATCTGGCAAAATGTACAGCAGCATCCGAGTCTGTACTGCCAGAATGTTGAACAGCTTCTTCCCCTCTAGGGAATCTGGCTCCTGCCCCCTACAACCCTCACGTCTATTCATAATAGTCCAAAGTCCCATGATACCGTGTAAGAGAAATGTGAAATAAAACAATATACACAATATTAAAAAAAAAAAAAAAAAAGAGATGACATTGTTTAACCACCCTTCTACCACTGAACAGTGGGAGGATAAAATATTTTATCAGCTGTTTTGTAACAAAGAGGACATGAACAATCTGAACTCCTCCTGAGTTGCTTTAAAGCACTAAAGTTAGACTCGACACGTTACCTTTATTTGAAAGTGCATCCTCAGACTAAGCACAGCCTGAAGTGTCTGAATAACCAAACGTGGGTGGTTTTTATCAGGAAAAAAAAAAAAGCGAAGGTCTAGACAGCAGGATGCTCGTATACACACATCCTCATTATTATTCCGTCAGGCAGACCGAATGCCACTATGCCACGGCTTTGTGTATTACTAAGACACAATGGTTATGATCTGAATATCAACGCTTGCCACTATACGTATGTGTTGACGAAGACAGCGTGCTTTCTCGACGGGTTAGTCATCACAACACTCTCATTTCAGCATTTACTGCACACGTTCCTGTAAACAGCATACCCCAGAATATCCCAGAATCCTCAGAGGCATATTATAATGGACCTCCGACTGTTATCAGCACAATTTGCGCCTACACTAAATTGCATGATATCTCTGGGACTTTACAGATAGAATTATCTTTATACAACAGTGTGATAGTGAGGGAATGACTGTTTATAGCTGTTATTACATATGTGATCATAGGACCATTGGAAATGGTTGCTGTGCACATCAGCAGAGTTTTGCAACAGCCATCTACAACCACAAACCTGCAGTGTGAATGGAAGAGGAGAGTGCACAAACTTAATCATATAAAATGGGCATGAAGAATGGACCAAGTACCTTTACACGTGTCTCAAGCTTTGTTAGAAATTAAGAACAGAGTCGGAGCCGTTATTCTCTCCAGGGCAGGCTTTACCAAAATATATTCAATACTATAATAATAATATTAATTCTATTTACTGTTAATAAATTCCATGCCGGCTCCGGGTCTGCTGTGGCTCAAACGGGGATAAAGCGCTTATTGAGGATGAATAAATAAATTTTGGAACCATTACATGTTTGAAAAAACAGTGATAGAATATACCAGTACACAGCCCTTATACTTTATGTTTAAAGTCAAAATATAACTAATAGTCCGAGTTATTTATTTTTGCCCATTTTCCCTGAAGGGTGCCAATAATTCTGGTATGAACGGTATTATTCCTACAGATCAACAATCCAGAGGACAGAATAAAAAATGATCCTCCTCTTCTGGGCCGGGAGGCAGTTTTATTTCCGCTGTAAAGGCTCTTTTGCACGAAGCGTTAAAATTGTGTTAAATGTTAAGCCATTCCAGGATTAATGAACTGCAATCGAAGGAGGTGGGGTTGAAATGGTTTCAGCACTGGAAGAGATCTATCTCAATTTCCCCGTCAAAGCCACCAGAGGCCGGATACAATCGTGTTAAGGGGCCAATGCGAATAGCTATTCCCGCGCTATCAAGAGAGCCATCGAGAGGAGGAGGAATGGAAGACGAGGTTTATGGCACACACCTGAACCGTGAATAATGAGTGGAGCCTGTGATGCCACTTTCATCTTCAAGTGTGTCACGAATTGGCTTTCATCTTCATCTGCAAACCGCTTACAGCTCCTTAAATGAAGAAGAACGGACGCTTTTCCGAGTCTTGAGGATATATACCGTGATATGGCTCCTTCTTCTTTTCCTCAGTTTTTTCCCCATGTTTTTCTAAAGTGCTGATGGTTACATATCTCAAGGCCTGCTCTGTAGCTTTGCTTGCATACATAACCGAGCTAACAGCGTTGACATGCATGGATGTTGGTCTTTGGGCTAGTCAAGGGTGTTTCTTGTGGACATTTTGGTTTGAAAAAAACTATATGCATGGGTCATGAATTGTCAAGCTATGAGGATAAGAACTGAGAATATGACTCAGAATGTCTCAGCGATTCGAGGCCTGAATAATGAGTACGGTTCTGCATGCCACTCAGTGAGCTGGCAAATTAATATGACATATTCAGCCCATAGAGTTTGTGGGGAAACTCTGACAGGCTGAATAGCGATTAGCTGTAATTGCCGCTTTGATAAATTAGCATATGCCAGTCTGAGTGTCAGGTGATATCAATTGAAAGCCTGTGCCTGACAAGAAACGGCCTGTGTCTAATCAAATTGAATCAAATCCGCTCTTTAATAGGCATTGTACCACAATAACCTGGAATGAGAAGCAATATCACAGTAAGGAAAAATGATAATGACATCTTTTCGCAGAGCTTATGCGCATAGTATTTTATTTTTTCTGAATTTTTAGTGGGCAAGAAAAACAAGATTGGATAAGACCTGGGCAAGTGCAACCTTGTAAATTTTCATTTTATAACTCGTTTTAAATGACATTTGTGCATTTCGTCTTCCGCTCAACACGCATGCTCTTAACGTTATTCTTGAGTTTGTTTACGACATGCTATCGCCACCTACAGGGCTAGCGTGCTCGTCTACGCGTTTTCAGCTATCTTCTTTGTGTTTTCGTTTGAATGCTGTTCATGTGGACGGGAATTTATATATTTATTTTTTTTGGAAACAGAGAGAAATTGTTTTGAAAGCGACTTTTTGCAAAATATCCACATACATGTGAACGGGACCTTAGAGTCCACTTATAAAGAAAGAAATCAAGTATTCCCCAGTGATTTTATTCAAAATCAATCACGGTTCAAACCTTGAAAATCAATTTTTAAGAATTTCAAGCATGACTTACAGCCTGCTCCGCCCTGCATCTTGTGCTTTAGACAAAGCAATTTTGCAGGATGTCTAGGATTTTCTGGTTCAATTCTCTGCCTTGCCTTGGACAAACACAATGTCTGTAAGGGTATGGAAACCTTTGACAGGATGCGCAGTGGCCTTTCTGATTAATAGCATCCACCACTGAAAAACTTGCTCCTTTAGGATTTACAGCACACCCACATCTCTCCCACTAGCTGGCTGCAGTGGCCTTGACCCACTTTTAACCTCAACAGCCTCCCTGGAGTTCCTAAACAGCTCTTAACGTAGCATAAAAAAAACACACATGGCAGAAGTTCTCTTTAAATAATGCATTGGCTTAAAGATTTACACAAGTTTTCCATTTGTTTAGGGGCCAAATGTTGCTTCCTTAGTGACAAGCTTTAAGGATGATGTGGCTAATTAATAGTGGAAGCTTAAGACTATAAATTAGCATCATGCTCTCAGTGACGGTAGGATTAAGTACTACCTAGAAAGAGTGATGCAGCGGTGCTTTATTACTTCTATTACTCCAGCTCACTCACCTCCTCTTCTGTACACTCTACTCAACGCCATCATAGATCATTAGCCAAGCCAAGTGAGAAAAGAAGCTCCTTTTGTTTTTAAGATCTTTATGTTCACGGTTGCCGATTTTCTTTTTTAAACCATGCGAGCAATAACAATGGCCAATGTGACATCAGCACACAATGACTCACCTCTCATGGGAATAACAAAAATACAAAAAAAAACCATTACAAATATTTCAGTATAAACATATTTAATGTTTTTCAGGGTAGATATTTCCTTTAAAGTCCCATATTAGTCCCCAGATTTCAAGTGTTTTTAATTTTTCATGACTAGAGAGATGGAAATCCGTTACCCCTGTGTTCTTGTTTGTGGAGCATCAGTTGTGAGATAATGCTTCATTTACTTCGTTTGCGCTTTCGAAAGTGTCTCGGAAGACGGCAGAAAAGTGCTGATATGGACGCCTATTTGTGAGCTTTTGTGCGTGTCTTAATTGCACGGCTGTGTGGAGTTGTGTCCTTTGGGCATGAATTTGTCAATGACTGATTTATGTTGTGTTATTTTTTAATGGGGTTTTTCATAAACTCCGATCCCCCCGAGGCTGCAGCTGCACGGGGACTATTTCTCTGTAGAGCCTCGAACACTTAGACACTCAAACTGGAGGATTTTAGCAAAACGGTACTATAACGAGACTATTAGAAACACTGTTGCATAAGCTGTAAATAAACCAGATATCATATTCACACACAGCATTAATAAAACCTATAAATGCACTTACTTTAGCACTTTTCACTTTATTTTTTTTTTTAACTTTATTCCAATTATGTTTATTTTGCTTATTCTATAGACTCAGGGTGTCATTTTTTTGTGTATTTTGTGCTTACTTTAGATTTAGCTTTCTCTTGTAAACAGTTTTGTTGTGTCTGTTTTATGTTTTGTCTCACTTGTGTCTCATTCAGCTAGTCCACTGGTTGTTGTGTTTGTAAGTTGTTTTTATTTTCTGATTTATTTGCTGTTTTGTCTGACCCCCCACACATTGTGCTTTTATTTAAAATCCAGCGTGGTGTTTATAAAGAAGAAGATTCCAGACAAAATCTAATTGGATTTAGGTACATAAGAGTCAGTTATGGTCCAACTGACACATTTAAGGTTTTCACAGTTTTTGAAATCTAGACTAAAAGTTTAGTTGTTGCTTATTTCGGGGGTTAACGTGCATGTGATGTCACTAAAAATACCCATAACGCAATTCTCCTCAGTCAGCCAAGCGTTTTGATATGTCATACATCTATGTACCAATAGTTTTGTGGCGAAGTGCACATGATGCCTTGTGACCCATAATGCAATTCTGCACAGTGAGTCAAGGGTATTGTCATTCCCCATAATGCAATTCTCCTCACTAAGGTGATCATTTTGATTTATAACATGACTGCAGTAGTTTGGTGATTACACTCAGTTTATGGTCTGTTGTGTCCTGCTACTGATTTCTCAATGAGTGTATGGGGGAAATTTGATCGGGAATTTCGCGACACGTACGTGGGAAGGTTGAGAAAAGTAATCGCGCACACCTCCCAAGAATTCCGAGCGATCTGAGGTATGATTCGTTTCTGTGAGGATAGTAAATGGAAATAGTGTCTCTGTTTGCTCTCTAGACTCATTTTACATTAGTGTGCATTGCAAATCCCGATGGGAAATTCCACACGGCGCGCATGTGGGATCAATTCCCAAATGGGATTTCCTGATTCTCTGAAAGAAGTCGAAACACTTGGAAAATGCCATTCATGTCTGTGTCATTGAAGGTGTGGGAGCTGGCTGGAAGGGGGCTGGAAGAACGCCATTTTCCGGACATTTCCGGGGAAAATTCTGAAACGCAATGTGTATATGCCAGGTCTAAAAGTGCACATGGGAACGCTGAGAAAATTAATAGCACGTGTCCCAATGGGGCTGCGCATTTTGAGGTACGTTACTTGACTTTAATTCTTAATTAAAGAAATGTCAATATATTTTCCATTGACGCATACTGATGAGATTTTTTTTTTTTTTTTTTACAGACACAGTCATCACAGCCTGGATGAAATTCCCTTAATATCCAATTAAAGGCTAAAATGCAGGTGTAGCATATGGAATACTCTGCTTCCATGTTAGCTAACCTCCAACTTTAGCCTCATATCATCTACCCAGATGGTTTCAGATACATCTCCATGTCTGATTTTATTTTATTTTTTTTTTTGTGTGTGTGTTATTTTATATTACAGCGTTTTTATAAAACGATCAAATTTTCTACAGCAGCGGCTCTGAAAATAGTTTCGTCTATACTTCAAATCACAGGTTTATAATGAATGCACTCGTTCTAATACGTTATTGTTTCCATAGCAACAGGGACTTGTATGTTGGACACTCCATATAAACAGAATAAAAAAAAAAACAACATGTTATTTAACAAAAAAGAAAAACCTATAATCGTCGATATGGTGGAGTTTTCTGCCAGGAGACATTTATTTACGAAACTTTTACAAAAGTCTAGCGTGTCAGCGCTTTGTAACAGGTGGTACGTTTTCCACCATGGGAAAGTCTTCAGGAAAGAGGAACTTACGCTTACTGATTTCTCAGTAACACGACAAGCTGCATTTTTTTCATCTTATGAAGAGAAAAACATACATGAGGACGGTTTATACAGTAGCTGCTATAACGTAAGTGATAACAGGATAACTAGCTCTGCGGGTGTTCCACAACATTAAATGTAACTATAAATGGATAGAAACATTGATGCGTTGTTCATTAACAAATTAAGAATTGTTACTGTTGACTAATTGCTGTGGTTTAAGCGGAACAAAAGACTTGATGTGAAAGAAAAAATAATCAGCTTCATGGTAGTAATCGCACCACCCTGTCATTTATATTCTCCTATAACAGCACACCGTTATTTAAAAACAACAACAACAACAACAACAACAAAAAAAAACACTACAATCCCAAATACATGAAATACAAAACTGGCTTTGGCTAATGAATAATGGGAACATTGAGACACAGGAAAAAAAAGGTCGTGGCCCTATTGTCTCTGTGACTTACGATTTTCAAGGCCTTACTGCAGATCTGAAAGGTTCAGACCAGTGTGGTGTTTCATGAAAGCGAATTTTTTTTTTAAATGCAGGTCTGACATTTGGTCTTTCATTTCACGTCTGCCTCTGAAGTGTAAAGGTGACAGAGTGAACTTAAAAGGCTTTGTCTCAATTTGCCCGTGGCACCTGAAGCATGTTTCTTTTGAACATGGCAGCAGTGCAAAGCCACCCTGCTTGATTTCATTTCAAGGACTCCTGGTCCTTCAGTCTGTGTGTGTGTGTGTGTGTGTGTGTGTGTCCTTCTGAGTATATGAAGTGCTTCTCTGAAATTCTCTATTTGACTTTCCATTGTCACACCATTGTGTTAAAAAAAAAAAAAAAAAAAAACTGACCTGTCTCATGGGGATTAATTGCAATTACTTGCAAACTTGTAGCATTTTCATTTTAATTACACTAAAGAAATTCAGCTTAATTTGAAAATTGTTCTCAAAAAAAAAAAAAAAAGGAAAAAAAAAGTGCTTTGTACTGTATGTTCCTTTTTCTCCGTCAGCTTTTCCCTTGCTGCTGCGTGGGTGTGTACCTCAACGTATTGCATATTTATGAGAGCTGCTTGATTGATTGACAGCTGCTGCCTCAACTTTAACAGTCCAGGTACTAGATTAAAGGAGGCTGGAAATAACAGCGCATCAGTCAGATCTTACCCACATGAGCCCGTAGAGAGTACTCATTTGGAAAACATGAAGTGGGGCCTAAGCCTAAAAATATTCAACGGCTTGTAGCAACACCTCAGTGGTACTATTTTGCGTCAACTTAGTTAACGATCTCATAGATGCCATTTTCTTTTGAAGTGTCTCAGGAAATCCCTTAAATGTGCTCTGCGTGCACTGAAGTGACAAAGGGGCTTAAAAAAACCCCCAACAACAACACATTATTCCACCCCCATCGTATTCTCATCGATCGTAGAGGCTTTTAGCGTCTCGCTCCTTGACTCTTCATTAACAAAAGCCTTTATGTACAGCACCCCGGGTGCCCGCTAAACAGCGACCAGATGCGTTGTGTTGGAGCCTTCTCGTTTCAGGGAGCTTTGCTTGAGTGCCAGCAGTGACGCATCGCACGCTTTTACAGTTATCGACTCTTCGCCTTTCTGCCTGTTGTTAAACACAGCTTTGTGTGTAGGTGCGGATTAAGGAAAAGGATTAGCTGTTTGAAATCTCAGGTTTTCTGCTTACAAACAAAGCATGACGTCTTTTTACCACCGCTGGTTGCTGTGCTCTGAAAAATAACCGATAAAAATGAACTGGCTGAGGCTTAACAGAGTTCATCATTAACTAAATTACTTAGCTACAAACATTGGGTAGCAATGTCAGCCTGGTGCAAGTCAGGGGCGGTGACTGAGTCATAAAAATGTTCATATTTTGAGATTGAACTTGAGAGTAGAGCAGAAAGATTGAGTTTTTTTTGTCAGCTGTTCTAAAACTCAAGGAGGAGAGCTACGCTCTAACTTCTGAGTCCACAACAAACCTGCAGGTGAGAGCGGATATTGAAAAATCAGTACTGAAAACTAAGAAGCAAGTCGATTGTAAGTATCTACATCGTTTTCTAATGAATTATTTATTGAAATAAGTCATTCAACTCTACTATTGTGTCGCAATGCCCATTATGTTCCCTACAAAAGTTTCAACACAAATGCCAACCTCTCCATGGAAAAATAAAGTTGTAAGTACAGGGGGGAAAAAAATGTACTTTTACACTGCCTACTTAGGCACATACTGAACTAGAGTTAATTATGTAATTAATAAACAGATTTTTTTAAAACTTTAATTTTTTAAGTATGCTGTGTTATGCTCCCACATAGACCAGCATTATTCTCCAATCCATTAAAAATCCATTAAATCCATGTTTTTTAAAATACGAAATGCAACTAGTGGAGGCTGTCTACCAAAACCCAGTGACCAGGTATGGAGGAGGGCATGAGTCAGAGGACATTCACAGAACAACCATAACCTGAACACTCCACAAAGCTGGGTTTTATGAAAGAGAGGCAAGCCACATGAACTCCCATTTAGAGTTTTGCACAAACATGGAAAAAGCTTCTCTGGTCCAACATTTAACTTTTTTTGTCTTGGTACAAATCACTACATTTTTTGGGGGAAAAAAAAACTTAACACTGATCTTCATTGTCAGAATGTCATCCCTGTTGTGAAGCATGGTGGTGGTAGCACCATGCTGAGCATGACCCATAATCCTTTGGTTGCTTTTGTTTTAAATTTGGGTTTTTCTTTTTTTTTTTTTAAATAACTAAGACCTGATTTATACTTTTCCAGAACTTTGTCCTGGACTTGTATTTATGGATCTTTGGTCTTCAGGATGCTGTTTGCAAACTTGGAGCCTTCCAAGAAACAGGTGCTGCACCAGAAATAATTTAGGGGTTTCAAAGCAAATACTTATGCAATCATAAATTTTTATGTTTTTTTTTTTTTTATTGGTAAAAAATTTCGCACTCTCTTCATTTTCCACCACTTCAATATTATGGGATGTTTTGTGTCGATTTGATTTCAGATTGTAACACTATAAAACGTGGAAAAGTTCAAGGGGATGAAAACTTATGCAGGCGACTGTATAATATTCTATTTTGACAAGAAATGAACTTTAATACTGCATTAAGGCATTTTTCAATTTTAAAGCAAGATTTGAATGAAATTACAAAGAATTAGATACACATTCCTCATCAAGGTACATTAGTTGTAGTTATAAGTGTTATATATTTGATAATTTTCTTCACCCCAGAAGTAGTTATATTTCGTTTGTAGTTTGAGAATAAACAGATCTGAAAGTAACACCCGGTTTCACAATATGAAGTGGAAATAGCAATGAATACAAAACTTAACAGTAAACATGTCTGATGCAGAGGTGCCAACTTTGCTAACAAGAAAAACAACACAAAAATGTTTACGATAAACAACCTACGTTTATCTATTTTTACGATAAATAAACTAGCATATGTGCATCAAGCAACAGTAAATAAACAGCAAGGGTATTTAATAACAGTAACCAATCAGACCACAGTCCCGCAAACTTGTTTTTTATTGACGTACAAGACAAAAGTTACCACTACCAGAAGCCCATCCCACGTCCTTTCCCCTTCAGTGAATTGGCTTTTCCTCCTGTATCACCATAGCAGGGGTCAAAAATCATGAATGCTATGGCCAAACCGTAAATGTTGGCACCTCTGCTCATGCAAAAAGTTAGCTAGTTTATTAGGCCAGTTGATCTTGTGGACTCTGTGCGCAGTTCAATTACCTTTTGGATAAACAACGGCAACTGTACACACAACAGGCCAAAAGATTTGAGCGAGAGGCGATTCCGCATACTGCAGCGCTCAGAGACGTCGCGAGATTAAGCACAAGGCTTGCTGAGTGATTAAGTGGACCTAAAAAGTGACAGAAAGCAGCAGCTGTAAACAAAACAGCACGAGCAGTACAGAGTGAATACTGAGTGGGATTGGTGTTTGTAGAGAGTGGCGAGAAAATATATCGATATCTGGGAATGGACTTGATAAGTTCAACAAGATCATTCTGATTCTGTGAAAGTATTCAACACGGTTACTGTTGCAAACTTTGGCTTATCTCGTTTTATCAGCATTTTATTAAATTCATAACTGTGTCCTCATGATAAGCAACGTCTCTGATTAAGATTCTGCCCGCCTCCTCTGTTGTCCTTCATGTGAAATGGAACGGCTTTCCATAATTTTTGAAATGTATTTCTAGCCCTGATGAAAAATGTTTGTGTAACATCATACTGTATGGTGACATCGAGCTGACAATATTAACAACAAGTGCTTAAATCGTGTTTAAATCTAATGAAGAATGAAGTCTGCACACCTTTTAGCTCCAACGGCATTTTATTGGGAATATTCTATGCTATAAATGTGTCAATTAAAATACAGAATTATCGAGCGTAGCTGCTATAAGAATTGCTTATATCACAGCGATTTGCCAGGGATCGCAGATTTTCATTTATGAACAAACAACTATGCTATGGAACGTCTGCTAAACAGGTTAGCTCCTGTTATCACTTATGTTATAGCAGCTATAAGCTTTAAGTTGCTCCTTTACCAGGCTCTCTTGTGATGTTAAGTAAAAAACAACAATAACAACAACAACAACAAAAAAAACGCAAACTCTGTCCTGAGGACTTTCCTGTGGGGGAAGACCTCACTAACTATTAAAAGCGCTGACACTGGAGACTCCTTCCATAAATGTTACTGTACTATATCAACAAATATACTTCTTTCTTTGTTAAATAACAACATGTTTTTAATCCGTTTTGTTTAATTAGCCTGACATCCTGTTTAGCTTTTCCTGAGGTGCCTCACAACATTTAAAAAGGGAAGCGTGATTTGAAATGGCTACACACTGACGAATCCCCAAATTCGAAACATTTGTGTAACCATTCCTGTTAAATTAAATCACTGTGCACACTTCATTCTTCAGCAGATTTTATTCTTCAACCTGTCAGACAATGGCGCTGGATTTAACGCTGATCCTCGCATGAACCGATATCATGCAAGAAGAAATGGATTCAAGACACACCTCAATTTTAGCACCTCAACCTCCATCCCTGAATACTAATGTGTGCGACTTCTGTATCAACTCCTCACTATGTGCGCTTAACCCTACTCTGAATCCAGCCGAGAGATCATTCTTATGCAAGGAGAACGGGATCTGTCTTCTACAGAGAGAGACAGAGAGAAAACAGGATGAGAAAAAGACCACGTGGCCATGAAGCTTGACGGCTATTTGTTAAAGTGTGACAGAGCACCTCCGTGTGTTGTGTTTTTACGTGAAACCTGTGTGATTTTTGCATCAAGTTAAAAATCATGCACCATCCGATATGCACGTCAGATTAAAACTCAACAATCGACAGTGACAGTTATTTACCAAATGCAGAGAGATTGCTTGTTAAAAACGTTGTGCTCTGAATGATTCACACTTCACTGAAAATTATATCCAAAATATTATAAGAGCACAACGAGAATGTTTAAAGAGTAATCATGAGGTGTACAATTCTACAGCTGTGGCCTGCTGTGCAGTAGAAATGGAATAATTAAGCAAATTATTTCAAGCTGTTTATGTGACTGTATTCTTGATTATAGAGAACAGTGGAAAATAAAGCAGCCTTGCGTACCAATGAGCGCAGCGTTTGGAGCTTGCTAAAGTTGCTATACACCATTTAAGGCACTTAAAAATAGGATTTTACCCATTTTATTTACGTCGAGTCTCGCAACATTGCTGGGATTGTTTTCAGGAAAACACATTTGTGTTGCAGGTAAAACATTTGCGTTTCGTTTGATCTACATCAGACATCAAATACAAATATCTCTATGAAGAGTAAAACCGTCTATATCAAACACCAAAACCAGTTCTGTCATAACAAAATAACAAAAACTTCAGACTGTCAACATTTCATCAAAACAAATCAATAAATTGGATCCGAACGTTACTTGTTAGCTACAAAGTTTGACCGCTTCGTACTCTGTGTAGTGTCGATGTTTGGCGCCGAAAGCCTGCAGCGCCGCAAGAATTCGCAACACTTCTGAAGTTGAGAGTTTGAGTCGGTGTCGAAGGAGACACGAGAAAAGGTCCAGAGGCGTCGGGCCAGCAGGAGATAATCGATTGACTCGGTATCGAATCTCCATCAGCTCCTGCAGCGCCGAGTCCTGGGATCCTTGCGTGTACGGATAGTCCAGCTGCAGGATCAAATCTCGAATGGCTTCCGGGTCAAAGTGCACGCTGTATCCAAACAGCTGAATGCTGTTCATTTTCATGTAGCCGACATTCTGCGAGGCGTTTCTGTTCGCCACTTCCGCATCGGCCGTCTCGTTCCCTGGAGCGCCGTCGCTCTGGATTCGGCTCCTCAGGTAGAAATGGACCGTTTCAAAGAAGCTCTTCCAGCGGTTTCCCAACGTCAAAGTCCAGTTGTAGCAGTCTACAGGGGTGTCTAACCTCGTTTTCTCCCAGTCAGGGTACCCGTTATGGTTCATTGGCATCGTCCAGCTCTCTGAGTGACTCCCACCGAACGGGTTCACCGAAACGGAGAGCGTCGGCTCCAGGGTCGAGTTCTTCGTCATGCAAATTTGCGCCGAAATTCCTAGCAGCATGTGCACTCGGCTTGACTTGGATTTATTGCTCTTTAGAGTCAGGAGCATCCTTTTTCTCCATGAAGGTTCAAACCAGGTCTTGAGTTTGACGTCACTGCTCACGAAGACGGCGGATAAGGCTAGGTGGCCGTCGCGCTGCTCCAGGAGATCACGCAGTTCCGAGTCATGCATTTCCGACTCGGTTCCGAGGTACTGTTTGGTGGGGCTTGGAGCAGCAGGACGGCACAATCCTTGACTCAGTGCGAAGCCGCTGTTGCAGCTTGAGCAGCGTGTTCGATTTTCCAGAGAGCATGATGCACAACGGCCTCCAGTGCCCACTGAGCAGGGGATCAAACCCTGGCAGGACAGGTGGCCACCCGGGCACACGCAGCTGCGCATCACCTCCGAGTAGATTCCCGGACTCTCGGCTTCACCGCAGTACAGAAGGGATAGGGTGCGTTGCAGCCAGTAACTGAGATGCCTGGAAGCAAAAACAAGAACAAAGTGGGGGAGTCCAACAAGAAACCAGCAATAAGCAACTATATAACTGCATGTGAGTAAATTGCAGCCTGAAACACAATGCAGTAACAAATTACTCAACTCTAATAGATGGCAAGTGAACTATTTGCCTTCAAGAACAGTGATAATAGCTTTGCATTAAAGGCAAAATTCTGCCTTTAAAAGCACAATTTTAAAAAGCCCACGAGTGCCTACTAATAGCTTTAAAGGTTGCAGTATGAGGTGGAATAACACATTATGGTCATTAGTGCTGAAATGCACAGTAGGGTCCAAAGGCCTGAGTTTACTATCAAGAACCGTTTTTAACTTCATATACAAAGAAAAGAGCGCATTTGTCCGAGAACAACAATTCGCAAACTTTTTCGAAGCCAAGAAAAAAAAAAATCCACAGATCCACCGAGCACAGATTTATTTTATGGACTATTAAAGACTTAGACTTTTTAAGCAAACATGGACCATTATAGTTCTTGTTTGCAGGCAGGATGTTGGGTGTGATATTAAATGAACATCCGTTTTTCTAGTTTTATTTATGCACTGCAATTAAACTGTAACTGTATTGCAGTTAGAGACATGTTTGTCTCACAGGATGGACTTCTAGGTCTCACTGCTAGTCTCCTGCTTTTTAATAAATGTAGCCGAAATTCAGATGCTTTATCAAGAAGAAGCCGTTTAACTGACACTGCACTGACATTTTTGAAACTTGTGAGAGTATATTGTTTACTTCTTCCAGCAATAGTCTTGAAGGAAGAAATACAACCCTCTGTGGTGCGCTGTTATAGGAAAATAATCAACGATGGGGTGGCTTGATGTAGCCCGAATGCGAGAGATACTGTTGCCAACGCGAAGAAACAAAGCACTGACACTGGAGACTCCTTCCATATACGTTACATAAACAGCTTCTGACAGAAAACTTCTACACGTATACGTTTTTCCTTTGTTAAATAAAATAACTGAATTTGTTTATCATTAGTTTTATATAATGTGGACTATGGAGCCGTTACTATAGAAACAACATCGTATTAATTTAAACCTGTGATCTGAATTACAACCGGAACTATTGTCGGAGCTGCTGTTATAGAAAATTAATCAACACCTTCTGACCAATCGGATTTGAGATTTCAGCAGCAGTGTGGTATAAGAACTTTTTTAAAGTTGTGATGCTGTAATTTTTTTTTTTTTTTCAGATCTCCTGGGGAATTGGACTACTTTTGTCTGTTTTGGATATTTTTTGTCTCATTTTCAAACGTCATAAATTTAAAGCACAAGAATGAACTGTTGCGGAACATGAACATTTAATGATGAACATTTTTGTGGTTAGTTTTCCTCTACGAAATCAACATTATGATTATAGTGTTTAGTAGTGATCCCCATGTCAATATCATTATCATGTTAGGGACAAACACGTCAGCGTTTGAGTCGTGACAGTTTTAAAAAGAATTCATGAATTGATGCGTGAATACGGTATTTAGAGAGATTTCACACAAATAAAAACAATGTGGCTGTTTTAAATCCTGCATTTAAAAAAAAAAAACATTAAAAGATTAGGGCATAAAGCAGGAATTTGGTAGGTAAGGGATAAACCATGATGTTTGTCAGATAGAAGAGACCTTAAAGAATAGGAACGTGACATTAAATATCAAAAATGTTTTAAATCCATTGTGCCAGAATTTTACTAAAACATACTCAACCGTGCGGTCGATACGTCGGTAAAGGGTAGAAATGACCATCCGGCAGGGCAGATGTTAGCATAGTAGTTAGTATGGTAGGAAGATGTTTGAATGGAAATTAGATTATATTACCAAAACACTAAAATATTATCCTATTACATTATATGTCAGCATATGCCTTAGTATGTATATATGTTATGTAACATAGATATGTTAGTAAAAATCGCAGCTATTGATGTGTTCGATATGAAATATGTAATCAAAATGAACTCAGTGATACCTGGAATTAATGTTTTTTTTTTTTTTTTTTACAGTTTTGTTCATAGAATCAAAATAGTTTAAACGTATAATTTTGATTTTAAAGCAGAAATGCCATATGACGAAGAACATGTCGATATATACGGATTTTTGTACCTAGCCATCGTAACCGACGGGACATTTACAGGCCAAAAACATGCTGATGGAGTGTAAAGATGCAATAAACTGTTTTAAGGTTTTAAAGAGAGATCAAAATGATTGTGTTTCACGAAAAATGTCAAGAAATATAGCAATTTGTGAACAGCATCTTCTACCATAAACTGACATCTCAACCGTACCGTAGAGGTCTATAATTTCTTTAAAAAAAAAGGGTCAAGTTATGAAAAAAAAACTGTTAGACATTGATATTTGGTGCTCCAGTAATAGGTATTTATGGTTAAATATGTTTTTCATCACCGATTTTAATGAGTGACAGTTAAAGGGTTAAAGCTTTGCTCGTGAAGCCGTCTGTACACGGGAGAGCAAAACCGGCTCAACTAAGGAGCTGCACTTTAAAATCATAATCATGTACTTCTAATGATTATAATGGCTCCTTTTCATAACTGCATGCTAACCAAATTTTCTGTCCCATCCATTAAGCTTCATAAGATGGCTAATTGGCGTCGAGGTTAATGCCCTGCCTTTAGGAGACTGTTTGGATGTCGGTGCTGATGTTAAAAACTTTCACGTCTTATTTTGCATAATTGCAAAGCAAACAGCTAAACAAGCGCAATTACGGATGCTGACGTCAACCAGAAGTCCATAAACGCTGACCCTCCATTCGCACATAGCTTTAAACACACCCTCGCTAAATTCCGCTCGTTACCCGATAGCGTTCATTACCGGGGACATAACAGAGGCTGAGAGGAGAGATGCCGTTTTTCACAAGAACATAACCACTCTTGTCGGAAAGGCGCTAGAAATCAGATCATCATCAGCATGACGCTCAGCACACAGCTGTTTTTTTTTTTTTTTTCCTTCAAGAAATCAGATACAAAATGTTAGCATTCGAACATAACCAGTGAGAAAATAAATCTCTGTGGTCCAATCAAGCAATCAACAAGAACCACGGTGTTGTTAAATTCTCAAATCTGATTGGTCGGAAGATGTTGATCAATTTTCGTTGATGATTTATCTATAAAAGCACATCCCCCGATTCTGTGCCTCAAGAAAAGAAAATTCTATTATCGAAATTCAATGAATAGAAATAAATTCTAGAAATGATCAGTGCTCCAGAAAAAAACCAAACTGCTATTCAATATGGTCCAGGAAGTCATTTGGTTTTGAAGTTAAAATCTCCCTGCGTGAAGTCAGACATGGCAGATAAGACATTACGTTTACGCTAAAATTATGTTCTTTCTTTGTTCTTTGCTTAAGAACGTGACAAACGTTTGAGCTAGGCAGACACATATTAGCACTACTGCTAATGATTGCTCTGTGTGTAGACATAAAATGATTGGCTCACACTTACGAAGGTCGCAATTTGGGTGATTACTTTTACTCTAAAGTCATTATTTTTTGTTAAAGTACTTTTACTTGAGTGGAGTTTTGGCTGCTTTAGCCCCTTCAGGTCCCTGCTAAGATCAATCTGATTATTAACTGACTCGCGTACGCTCAGTCGTCAAAGTAATGCGGGGAAAATGACACTTATCTGATTATTTGATGCATCTAAATGCACTCACGGTTGCTTGAGAATGACTTATACTTTTATTAGCTTTCCTTCCAACTAGTAAGCTAGCTAGGGGAAAGTAATGGAAAAAGTAATCCCATTTTGATCACAGCAAACGAAATGTTACGTGTTTTATTGATCCTGT